>JADGSA010000014.1:477500-482744 GCA_017140325.1 Eucalyptus leucophloia subsp. euroa
GGCCCAGGCCCAGGCCCAGGCCCAGGCCAGGCCCAGGCCCAGGCCCAGGCCCAGGCCCAGGCCCAGGCCCAGGCCCAGGCCCAGGCCCAGGCCCAGGCCCAGGCCCAGGCCCAGGCCCAGGCCCAGGCCCAGGCCCAGGCCCAGGCCCAGGCCCAGGCCCAGGCCCAGGCCCAGGCCCAGGCCCAGGCCCAGGCCCAGGCCCAGGCCCAGGCCCAGGCCCAGGCCCAGGCCCAGGCCCAGGCCCAGGGCCCAGGCCCAGGCCCAGGCCCAGGCCCAGGCCCAGGCCCAGGCCCAGGCCCAGGCCCAGGCCCAGGCCCAGGCCCAGGCCCAGGCCCAGGCCCAGGCCCAGGCCCAGGCCCAGGCCCAGGCCCAGGCCCAGGCCCAGGCCCAGGCCCAGGCCCAGGCCCAGGCCCAGGCCCAGGCCCAGGCCCAGGCCCAGGCCCAGGCCCAGGCCCAGGCCCAGGCCCAGGCCCAGGCCCAGGCCCAGGCCCAGGCCCAGGCCCAGGCCCAGGCCCAGGCCCAGGCCCAGGCCCAGGCCCAGGCCCAGGCCCAGGCCCAGGCCCAGGCCCAGGCCCAGGCCCAGGCCCAGGCCCAGGCCCAGGCCCAGGCCCAGGCCCAGGCCCAGGCCCAGGCCCAGGCCCAGGCCCAGGCCCAGGCCCAGGCCCAGGCCCAGGCCCAGGCCCAGGCCCAGGCCCAGGCCCAGGCCCAGGCCCAGGCCCAGGCCCAGGCCCAGGCCCAGGCCCAGGCCCAGGCCCAGGCCCAGGCCCAGGCCCAGGCCCAGGCCCAGGCCCAGGCCCAGGCCCAGGCCCAGGCCCAGGCCCAGGCCCAGGCCCAGGCCCAGGCCCAGGCCCAGGCCCAGGCCCAGGCCCAGGCCCAGGCCCAGGCCCAGGCCCAGGCCCAGGCCCAGGCCCAGGCCCAGGCCCAGGCCCAGGCCCAGGCCCAGGCCCAGGCCCAGGCCCAGGCCCAGGCCCAGGCCCAGGCCCAGGCCCAGGCCCAGGCCCAGGCAGGCCCAGGCCCAGGCCCAGGCCCAGGCCCAGGCCCAGGCCCAGGCCCAGGCCCAGGCCCAGGCCCAGGCCCAGGCCCAGGCCCAGGCCCAGGCCCAGGCCCAGGCCCAGGCCCAGGCCCAGGCCCAGGCCCAGGCCCAGGCCCAGGCCCAGGCCCAGGCCCAGGCCCAGGCCCAGGCCCAGGCCCAGGCCCAGGCCCAGGCCCAGGCCCAGGCCCAGGCCCAGGCCCAGGCCCAGGCCCAGGCCCAGGCCCAGGCCCAGGCCCAGGCCCAGGCCCAGGCCCAGGCCCAGGCCCAGGCCCAGGCCCAGGCCCAGGCCCAGGCCCAGGCCCAGGCCCAGGCCCAGGCCCAGGCCCAGGCCCAGGCCCAGGCCCAGGCCCAGGCCCAGGCCCAGGCCCAGGCCCAGGCCCAGGCCCAGGCCCAGGCCCAGGCCCAGGCCCAGGCCCAGGCCCAGGCCCAGGCCCAGGCCCAGGCCCAGGCCCAGGCCCAGGCCCAGGCCCAGGCCCAGGCCCAGGCCCAGGCCCAGGCCCAGGCCCAGGCCCAGGCCCAGGCCCAGGCCCAGGCCCAGGCCCAGGCCCAGGCCCAGGCCCAGGCCCAGGCCCAGGCCCAGGCCCAGGCCCAGGCCCAGGGCCCAGGCCCAGGCCCAGGCCCAGGCCCAGGCCCAGGCCCAGGCCCAGGCCCAGGCCCAGGCCCAGGCCCAGGCCCAGGCCCAGGCCCAGGCCCAGGCCCAGGCCCAGGCCCAGGCCCAGGCCCAGGCCCAGGCCCAGGCCCAGGCCCAGGCCCAGGCCCAGGCCCAGGCCCAGGCCCAGGCCCAGGCCCAGGCCCAGGCCCAGGCCCAGGCCCAGGCCCAGGCCCAGGCCCAGGCCCAGGCCCAGGCCCAGGCCCAGGCCCAGGCCCAGGCCCAGGCCCAGGCCCAGGCCCAGGCCCAGGCCCAGGCCCAGGCCCAGGCCCAGGCCCAGGCCCAGGCCCAGGCCCAGGCCCAGGCCCAGGCCCAGGCCCAGGCCCAGGCCCAGGCCCAGGCCCAGGCCCAGGCCCAGGCCCAGGCCCAGGCCCAGGCCCAGGCCCAGGCCCAGGCCCAGGCCCAGGCCCAGGCCCAGGCCCAGGCCCAGGCCCAGGCCCAGGCCCAGGCCCAGGCCCAGGCCCAGGCCCAGGCCCAGGCCCAGGCCCAGGCCCAGGCCCAGGCCCAGGCCCAGGCCCAGGCCCAGGCCCAGGCCCAGGCCCAGGCCCAGGCCCAGGCCCAGGCCCAGGCCCAGGCCCAGGCCCAGGCCCAGGCCCAGGCCCAGGCCCAGGCCCAGGCCCAGGCCCAGGCCCAGGCCCAGGCCCAGGCCCAGGCCCAGGCCCAGGCCCAGGCCCAGGCCCAGGCCCAGGCCCAGGCCCAGGCCCAGGCCCAGGCCCAGGCCCAGGCCCAGGCCCAGGCCCAGGCCCAGGCCCAGGCCCAGGCCCAGGCCCAGGCCCAGGCCCAGGCCCAGGCCCAGGCCCAGGCCCAGGCCCAGGCCCAGGCCCAGGCCCAGGCCCAGGCCCAGGCCCAGGCCCAGGCCCAGGCCCAGGCCCAGGCCCAGGCCCAGGCCCAGGCCCAGGCCCAGGCCCAGGCCCAGGCCCAGGCCCAGGCCCAGGCCCAGGCCCAGGCCCAGGCCCAGGCCCAGGCCCAGGCCCAGGCCCAGGCCCAGGCCCAGGCCCAGGCCCAGGCCCAGGCCCAGGCCCAGGCCCAGGCCCAGGCCCAGGCCCAGGCCCAGGCCCAGGCCCAGGCCCAGGCCCAGGCCCAGGCCCAGGCCCAGGCCCAGGCCCAGGCCCAGGCCCAGGCCCAGGCCCAGGCCCAGGCCCAGGCCCAGGCCCAGGCCCAGGCCCAGGCCCAGGCCCAGGCCCAGGCCCAGGCCCAGGCCCAGGCCCAGGCCCAGGCCCAGGCCCAGGCCCAGGCCCAGGCCCAGGCCCAGGCCCAGGCCCAGGCCCAGGCCCAGGCCCAGGCCCAGGCCCAGGCCCAGGCCCAGGCCCAGGCCCAGGCCCAGGCCCAGGCCCAGGCCCAGGCCCAGGCCCAGGCCCAGGCCCAGGCCCAGGCCCAGGCCCAGGCCCAGGCCCAGGCCCAGGCCCAGGCCCAGGCCCAGGCCCAGGCCCAGGCCCAGGCCCAGGCCCAGGCCCAGGCCCAGGCCCAGGCCCAGGCCCAGGCCCAGGCCCAGGCCCAGGCCCAGGCCCAGGCCCAGGCCCAGGCCCAGGCCCAGGCCCAGGCCCAGGCCCAGGCCCAGGCCCAGGCCCAGGCCCAGGCCCAGGCCCAGGCCCAGGCCCAGGCCCAGGCCCAGGCCCAGGCCCAGGCCCAGGCCCAGGCCCAGGCCCAGGCCCAGGCCCAGGCCCAGGCCCAGGCCCAGGCCCAGGCCCAGGCCCAGGCCCAGGCCCAGGCCCAGGCCCAGGCCCAGGCCCAGGCCCAGGCCCAGGCCCAGGCCCAGGCCCAGGCCCAGGCCCAGGCCCAGGCCCAGGCCCAGGCCCAGGCCCAGGCCCAGGCCCAGGCCCAGGCCCAGGCCCAGGCCCAGGCCCAGGCCCAGGCCAGGCCCAGGCCCAGGCCCAGGCCCAGGCCCAGGCCCAGGCCCAGGCCCAGGCCCAGGCCCAGGCCCAGGGCCAGGCCCAGGCCCAGGCCCAGGCCCAGGCCCAGGCCCAGGCCCAGGCCCAGGCCCAGGCCCAGGCCCAGGCCCAGGCCCAGGCCCAGGCCCAGGCCCAGGCCCAGGCCCAGGCCCAGGCCCAGGCCCAGGCCCAGGCCCAGGCCCAGGCCCAGGCCCAGGCCCAGGCCCAGGCCCAGGCCCAGGCCCAGGCCCAGGCCCAGGCCCAGGCCCAGGCCCAGGCCCAGGCCCAGGCCCAGGCCCAGGCCCAGGCCCAGGCCCAGGCCCAGGCCCAGGCCCAGGCCCAGGCCCAGGCCCAGGCCCAGGCCCAGGCCCAGGCCCAGGCCCAGGCCCAGGCCCAGGCCCAGGCCCAGGCCCAGGCCCAGGCCCAGGCCCAGGCCCAGGCCCAGGCCCAGGCCCAGGCCCAGGCCCAGGCCCAGGCCCAGGCCCAGGCCCAGGCCCAGGCCCAGGCCCAGGCCCAGGCCCAGGCCCAGGCCCAGGCCCAGGCCCAGGCCCAGGCCCAGGCCCAGGCCCAGGCCCAGGCCCAGGCCCAGGCCCAGGCCCAGGCCCAGGCCCAGGCCCAGGCCCAGGCCCAGGCCCAGGCCCAGGCCCAGGCCCAGGCCCAGGCCCAGGCCCAGGCCCAGGCCCAGGCCCAGGCCCAGGCCCAGGCCCAGGCCCAGGCCCAGGCCCAGGCCCAGGCCCAGGCCCAGGCCCAGGCCCAGGCCCAGGCCCAGGCCCAGGCCCAGGCCCAGGCCCAGGCCCAGGCCCAGGCCCAGGCCCAGGCCCAGGCCCAGGCCCAGGCCCAGGCCCAGGCCCAGGCCCAGGCCCAGGCCCAGGCCCAGGCCCAGGCCCAGGCCCAGGCCCAGGCCCAGGCCCAGGCCCAGGCCCAGGCCCAGGCCCAGGCCCAGGCCCAGGCCCAGGCCCAGGCCCAGGCCCAGGCCCAGGCCCAGGCCCAGGCCCAGGCCCAGGCCCAGGCCCAGGCCCAGGCCCAGGCCCAGGCCCAGGCCCAGGCCCAGGCCCAGGCCCAGGCCCAGGCCCAGGCCCAGGCCCAGGCCCAGGCCCAGGCCCAGGCCCAGGCCCAGGCCCAGGCCCAGGCCCAGGCCCAGGCCCAGGCCCAGGCCCAGGCCCAGGCCCAGGCCCAGGCCCAGGCCCAGGCCCAGGCCCAGGCCCAGGCCCAGGCCCAGGCCCAGGCCCAGGCCCAGGCCCAGGCCCAGGCCCAGGCCCAGGCCCAGGCCCAGGCCCAGGCCCAGGCCCAGGCCCAGGCCCAGGCCCAGGCCCAGGCCCAGGCCCAGGCCCAGGCCCAGGCCCAGGCCCAGGCCCAGGCCCAGGCCCAGGCCCAGGCCCAGGCCCAGGCCCAGGCCCAGGCCCAGGCCCAGGCCCAGGCCCAGGCCCAGGCCCAGGCCCAGGCCCAGGCCCAGGCCCAGGCCCAGGCCCAGGCCCAGGCCCAGGCCCAGGCCCAGGCCCAGGCCCAGGCCCAGGCCCAGGCCCAGGCCCAGGCCCAGGCCCAGGCCCAGGCCCAGGCCCAGGCCCAGGCCCAGGCCCAGGCCCAGGCCCAGGCCCAGGCCCAGGCCCAGGCCCAGGCCCAGGCCCAGGCCCAGGCCCAGGCCCAGGCCCAGGCCCAGGCCCAGGCCCAGGCCCAGGCCCAGGCCCAGGCCCAGG
>JADGSA010000018.1:0-184320 GCA_017140325.1 Eucalyptus leucophloia subsp. euroa
CCCTTTTTATAATTTCTTCTACAAATTTTAAATTTTAAATTCCACATGGCCAAAGTCTTGTGACATTTTATTTATAGAAATTTAATCCTATAAGGTGCATGGTCAAGCATAGATTATTATCATAAATCTATCAAATTTAAAAATCTCATAAACACAAGCACAATAACACATAGCCTTAAGAAAACTAATGGCTAACACATAGACCATAGGAAATTTTCATTTTACCTAATTATAGGCTTTAATTCCTCTGGAGGGTGACTTGAATTTTTGGGATGCTACAATAGCAACCCGCGAGCACGCCGCATAGCAGCTCAAGCCTCCCTCACGGTCACCGCCCGCACCCCTGCGCCACACTTGCAGCCGCAAGCACCACCTTGCAGCAGCCCGAGCCTCTCTCCGGTCCCTACGCCCTTGTTGCCACGTCTCGCGACACTCTGCACCTCTGCCCAAGCATCATCGACGCTTGTCCCCCGCGCCTACCACCTCCGCCGCTTCTGCAACCCACAACTTTGGCTACTCGTTGCCGCCCTACTATCCCTCACCGGAGCTTCGAGTGTCGTCACCATCGCTGCCCTCCGCCCAAAGTCCGTGACCTATAGCAACCTACATCTCCGGGCAAAGCCCGTGAAGCTTCGCAGCAACCCACATCTCCACCTGTCGTACCGTCACCTCAAACTTGTGACCGAGCACCCTCGGCTATCGGCATCACATCCGTGACTCATGCCGTAGCTCAAACCATCATCTCTCGCCATCACGAGTCATTGCAGATTGCTGTCCTGCTTTGAGGGAGCCGATTGCGATCCGCATCGATTCCATTTGGTCCAAATTTGGAAATGAATATCCTCCAAATTAGGTAAGATGCACATCTCTAGCATATCTACACATTTTACTGCCTAATATTTATCTATTAGTATCTAATGCGCATGTTATAAGTGAGAGACATATTTCCCAACTAGGACTTTAGATGGAATAATTAATCACACGAGAATAAAATTGATATTTTGATCTTTAAGGCTTAAGGTTAATTTATCAATTTTATTAACGAAAAAATAATCAAGTTCATTAGATATTGTTTCCTAATTTGAACAATGTAGGATATCTTTGATGATCCTGAATGATTTAGTGCTTTCCTTGCTTTAATTGCTTTATTTGTGCTGAAAATACAAAAATTGCACATCATGTATATTAGAATTAGTTTTCGTAGTTAGATTTGCATGATATAATAGTTTTGCCACCTTTTTAGGATGCATGCTTAGGATAATACTTAGACTAAATAACATCTGTGCATTGAATTGCTTTTGAGATGTCTATCTAGGTTAAGATAGGATTTGTGTTAATCTATAGATAATCACTCACTTTAGGTAGATTTTTATTTTTAGCAATTTTTAATTACGAATTTCTATTAAAAAATACAAAAATATCATGCACATGTCATATAGAATTAGGTTCATATCATTTTGTAATTGTTGCTAGGTCCATTTAATTAGAAATTGCCTGTATTAGAATTAGGCAATTTAGTTAGATTGGATGACATATAGTTTAAATTTCATTAAACAAAAGAAAATCCTAATCGGGAGCGATTACGTGTTAATTGGGAATCATATCTGTGGCCTTTGATGTGAATTTGAGCTAATATTGTTGATACTTTCGTGTCTATGAGGTAAGTCCCATAATTCATTTATTGCTTTCTTGGGTGTTAAACTAGTGGTTTTGCGCACCTGGATGGTCACCTCATATGTTAGGAAGTAAATTAAAATCAATCCAAGCTGCACAAAAAAATTCAAAGAAAAAGAATGGTACCGAAGGGCATTGGAGAAATCTAATGTAACCAGGTCCTCGTACCCAATTTCTCTAATCGTAGAAGTAAAATCATTCTCACATTATTTTACTTAGGTGTCTAATCGACCTACCATAAACTAATTAGTGATGACTCCTAGCTAATAATCTTTTGCATGCTAAATATTTGAACCTTAAGTCACGAATCAGTATGAGCTTGGGAGAGCCCGAGCTAAGTCTAGGTATAGTAATTCATTAGCCAAACCATAAGTGGTGCACCCGGAGTTAGGTTGCAACAACCTAGTTAAACTTAGAAGATAAGGATGCCCAACAATTAATGCTTCTTGACCAAGTGGGACGCCTCCTTTCCAACTAAGATTGCTACATTTGATTCTCGAAATTATTGGACTTTCGCTATTTGCCATTTTTACACAGATTTTTGTGGTACGAATTTAAAGGAATTTCCTTCATGAAAGCTATTCAAAACATCTTGATCTATAATATACTTAAATTTTATATTTTTCTGAGATCAAATGGTTAGGACGAAGGCTCAATCATTTACCATTTGGAACCAGTCTCGTGAAGTGAAAAACGGTGACTAGGTTTTCTTCTCGAATTTTTATAAAATTTTTCCTTTTCAATTTAACCATGCTTCCATCATAAAATTTTTTAAAGGACATCCACTTCCACAACATATAAAAATTTCAAATATTTTTGTGAAGATTTGGATTTTAAAATGAGTCTCTCTTCACTATTGAATCTGCTCGACAAACAAATATTTGGGTTGTGTTCAATGATTTTCTGATATTTTCACAGCATGAATTTGACTTGAATTCCTTCATGAAAAATTTGACTTGTGGTCTTCTCTACAACATATTAAAATTTCATAATTTTTCGATTCCATTTGATAAGGTGAAAACACTAATATCAGAAATTGTTCAAAACTGTTTTTCTCACTCAGGAGGTGTGAGTCATGCCCAAGCTTGGACTCATGTCCTTAAATGCCATGTTGAGGTGTCCCAAGCTACCAAGCTAAAGCCCTATCCTACCTTTAGACTTGATGACCAAGTTACCTTGCATTTAATGCTTCTTGACTTAGAGAGGAAGTCTTGACTTTTAATGTTAAAATGCACCATGACAATAATTTTGTTTAGGAAATAGTTTAGAGCGAAATGATTTTTCAATTTCTATTTCTAAGATTTTTAAGAAAAAATAACCGTTTGATAACGACACAAAATTTCTACTTTAAAATAGAAATGCGTTTGATAACAATACAAAATTTCTTCCTTACGGACGCCAGTGGGACCGGGTGGTGACGGTCCGGACTGTGACCCGCCAAAGCGTGACATGACCGGCGTAGCGACAACCCGGCCCAACCTTGAGAAGGGCGCATGAACGTGATGGACGGTGGTCGGTGGCGACGGATAGAGGATTGGTTAACGAACGATGAGAAAATTTTTTATTTCTCATTTCTGTTCCAAAATAGAGAAGTAGAAAATTTTAATTTTTCCGATTTCTATTCCAAACCTATTTCTAGAATAGAAATCTATTCCAAATAGAAAAACGGAATAAGTTTATCAAACGGATTTCTTATTCTAGAAACCGGTCTAGAATAGAAAAATTATTTCTGAATAGAAATTATGGTTTGTCATACCCCCTTAGAGAACAAGTTAGGATTGCCTATAAATAAGGCAGGGACATCCCTCCTCATTCACATAACACACCACCTCCTCTTGCTTCTTCACTCTCTCAACCTTACCCTCACCGCCACCCTCTCTTTCTTTCTTGTGGCCATGCCCCTCTTACCCATTTGCTCACCGCACATTGCTCGATCACCTAGGCCATCCCTGAAGTGTTGTAAGTAGAACTTACTAATATCTGGTTAGGATGTTGCGTTACACTAATCCAAGTGTGTAGTGAGTCTTTGATTGAAATGTTGTGACTATGTTCTTGCTTGAGTTAGGACGTTGTGTTATGCTACTCCGAGTGTGTGACGAGTTCTTGACTGAAGTTGATTGACTTGTTGTTACTTGAGGTTCGGTTGTGTTTGCTTGGATCTATTTAGACCATGTTCCTTGATTGAGTTTAATCCTTGTTTGATGAGCTTTGGCTCATGCTTTGGCTTGAGTTGCTTGGAGGAAGCCCGGTTTGTGTGTTTATTTGATATGCTTTGGTTTTTGCTTTGATACAAACCTACAAGAAAATGTGTTTTTATGAAAGCTTGCTATTTCCTTACAAAACTATTTCCAACCGTTTTCACAAGTGCACGTTCTAATTCACACCCCAAGCTCTGAAAAAGGGTTTTGTTGGCCTTGACGTACGTGGGATCACGATGGATCGGTCCTCTCTTAGTCTTGGTGCGATATCAAGGTGTATCGTTCCCGAGCCAACTTTGGTACTAGGTCGGTGAACATATCACGATGGGCTAGTCCTTTCATGATGTCGGTGCAGTATTAAGGCATATCGCTCTAGTGCCAAATCTGGTATTAGGTTGGTGAACATGTCACAACAGGCTGGTCCTATCATGGTCTCGGTGCGATATCGAGGTATATCGTTTCAGAGCCAAGTTAGGTACTAGATTGGCACTCAAACGTGTCGGATCAAGCCGCGATCCTTAATCCGTGCTCGACATGTTCAACATCTTGGTTTCGGTAAATCATTTCACACACTTATGCATGGCACGCCTCTGGGCCCTTGAACTAAAAGTGAAGATAAGAATCGGATTGTGATTCTTGATGTATGGACATACGATGGACTAATTTATGCCGTCAACCGATGGATTCAGCAACGATGCCCCCTCGCCAATGGGATGTTCCTACGCCAACGGGATGCCTCGTTAATAGGAATGGGATGCCTCCTCACCAACGGGATGCCCCCATGCCAACGGAATGCCTCATTAATAAGAATGAGATGCCCCCATGCCAACGGGATTCCTCATAAAAAAGATAGGATGTTGTGATAATTCTAGCCGTCACCCTTCAATTAGAGGAAGTTGCTCAATTAAGTTCAGATGCTCGGTGGATTCTGGAAGAGTCGATGGATTTCGACTGTTAATAAATGAAACTTGTGTGCATGAGTTCCTCACATTATAAAATGGATTTCAGTTATGCTTGCATTTGAGTGAGGTGTGAGTTCCTCGTATTATGGAATGGATTTTTTTTTATACTGGTATAATAATGAGTGAGGCGTGAGTTCCTCATGTTGTGAGTGAATATCGAGTTATGCTAGCATATCGTTGACTAAGGATTTCTCATGTTTCATTTGAGACAAAGCTTTTATTTTGCTATTGATCTGTTATCGACTAACGTCTTGGATGAGTTATATGCTTGTTGATAGGTGAGACATCCTCATACTCGAAAATTAGAGGGTTTTACTTCTTGAGTCCACAACTCACCCATTGTTTTTCAGAATTGTAGGCATTGAGGTCTCCCACTAGTGCTGGAGTTGCAGTCTTGCTGGAGGAGCTAAGGTTTACCCAGTCTTTGAAGTGTAGAAAATATAGTGGTTGTAAATATAATGGCTCATGACAATGGGGCCTGTAAATGTAACTGATATAACTGTATATTTGCAAGTAGTTGTTTTCCTGGCTGCTTATTGTTGTCTGGGTGTTGTTTGTAACTCTTATGCATGTGCTTAATGAAAAGATAAAAAAAGAATGGGTTAGCGATGTGCCTGAAACGTCGCAGAAATAACCCCGTCGCTCGTGACCCTAGAGATGGAGTTGGGGTCGTGACATTAGCTTATCATGTAACATCTTGACTACAACCTTTGATTGATCCATTCTAGTGAAATCCAACTGATAAGCTATCAACAGGGACAGTAGACATTAGCTTATCATGTAACATCTTGAATTTTCTGACCCAATGAGTATAAATGGACAATTATGGGCTTGAATTATTTAAAGCAGGCCAAATGACAAACTTGATGGGTTATAAGAAAAATGTGGGCTTAAGGAGTTAACGGATTGTTTTAAGAAAACGAGCACGGGCTCGATGGGCCAAAAGATGAGCTTGGACTTGGGCCTAACCTAGGACAGTCCAAGATTTGGGTTCATTAAAGTTATAAGTTAGGCCTAGTGGGCGTGAAATGAGCCCGGTGGGGAGAGACGTGTCTTTAGGCATGAGAACCTTTTTTTTTTCAATTAAGATTATAGATTAGTCATGCACAAGATTTAATTAGAACCTTGTTAAAATTTATTAATGACTATGACTTTAAAATAAAATAAAAACGAACGCCAACTTTAGTATTTTTTCGCAATTATTCTTCGTTTACGATCGTAGACTACTGTCAAGACATTAACTCGTTAATTTGATTCGTGTGAACTCATAAGCCCTTAAAGTTATGAAAGGACCCAAGATTGGCAAGTTCGGAACGAAGTTAAGCAAAAGAAATTAGAAATAAGTAGACTAATTACGACAAGGATTGGGACTTAATCCTAACCCCTCCTCGAGTGCCAAATGTCGATCATGAAGGAAAATACATGCAAAAGACTGTGTTTCACTTCCTTTAGGCTTCCTTCAGTGCAAAAATCTCCATAGGGATCATCATCGTGCTTTCTATCATCATTACCCACATTGGGATTCATAAACACTCTCTCTAAATATCTCCTCAGCATTCATGCCTTCTTCCGCCCCTTAAAAACCAACCCATTTCTCTCTTCACTCTCTCTCTCTCTCTTTCTCCTCTCTTCACGGCTTGAGCAGAACCAAAGCTCAGCAACTCCAACAACTTTTTCTTCTTCAAGCGTGAGCTTAGAGCAGATTCTTGGAGGAACCCGACCCACGAGCAACTCCAGATCACCAAGTAAGGAAATAGTGGGGTGTTAAGCTCGAATCTATCTACCATTTGTCGAGAGAATTCGTGGACAAGCTAGATAGTGGCAAATTGGACTTGATGCTTCTGTTTTAGATTTGAATGGACTAATTGAGAGCCCGGAACGAAGTCTTGAGCCTTTGCATGTGAGGATTGGGGTAGAATGGGCAAAGAATCGAGTACGAGGAAGCTGTGGGTGTCGAGACGGTTGAGTAGGAGACTGTTTAGGTGTAGACGTATGCTGCATGTTGATCTTGGTTGGCCGTGAGGCGGTTTGGGCTTGGGTTTGGACTGTAGGTTTGTTACATGAATTCTGCAGGCAGCCAAAACCATTTTTGGTTCCGTGGGTGGGGTGCCAAGGTCTTAAAGGAGAACGTAGACCAAATAGAGGGCTAGTGGTGACAGTATTTAGAGTCCAGAATTAGTAGATGGTCTGTTAGGAAGTGAGATGCAATGGAAACTGGTTTAGATGTCGTTTGGGTTATAATGTGTCGTCGTAGGAACATACTAACTTTCTTAAGTGTGCGCTAAAGAATTTAGGCTTTGACGTATTATTTAAGAGTGATTTCATGTGTAAACTAACTGGTGTGAACGTGTTTTCCATAGGACAGCAAGCTGACCAGTGAGAAACAGAAAGACCCTAGAATGTTCGGGAATTTTCTGCACTTTTCAGGACTTAGTTGGAACTTACACCCTTATGAAAGTCGTAGAGCACATTCTTAGGGGCAACATATCAAAATTGAAGAATAAATGGTTGAGGTTTGGAGAGAGACGACCTTTTTTCAGTAGACACTCAATATGGAAAACTGCTGCCGAATTTAGGGGTGATACAGTAGGTTGCTTCTCTTTATACAATGAGAAATAGACTTAGGTTTCTTCATGGAAAATGTTAATCTGTGTCTCTTCTACAATATATTAAAATTTCTTAACTTCTCGACAAGATTAGATGTACTTTTCTCTTCTGTGTCTAAAACTACTCGAATCAGTCCTTGTTCTGTCTTGGTCCGAAATTGTGCATTTGATAGTAACCTTCTCATTTATTATTCTAGTGACTTTTAGAAGGTCTAATAATCTTTCATTTATTGTTAGTTGATGCATAAACCTATCTCTTCTATATTCGAAATGAGACAATTGAGTGGTTGCAAATTGTGTCCCATGATTACAACGAGTGTGGCATGTTTGAGATGTTGTGTGTGAGCATTAAATTCTGCTTTGAAGTGGCTGTGTGCACTTGAATAGATATGCATGCTGTTGTGATTATGTGATTTAAAGGTGTGATGCGTGTAATGTGTGAAATAAAATGAGTTAAGAGATTTCCATCGGTCTTGAGTTACTGGTGATGCCCTAGGGAGTGGGATGCCCATGTTGTGTGACCTTGGATGCCTCAGCTAAGTGAGACACCAGGATGCCTCGAAGTGAGATACCCCAGTGTGTGATCAGGGATGCCTCAATTGTGGGATACTGAGATGCCTTGGAGTGAAATGCCCCTCTTGTGTGGTCATGGGATGCCTCAGTTGTGTGATACTTAGATATCTTGGAGTGAGCTGTCCATGATAGTGATATTATGGAAGTCCGAGTGTGGGATTTCGAAAGTGACTCGATCAGGCTGGCTTGTGATATGATCGCTAAACTGATCGAGGGTGGATTTGATAGACACACTATAAAATAATTCCACTTGCCATGTGAGTTCGCCTGTTGTTATTGCATCTCATCTTAGTTTTGGTTAGTAACATAAAGCATGCATGCATATTTATTGTGATTAGTATGAAGTGGTTAATCACGTGACATCATATTGTCTATTTAGTCATGCATGGGATGATTTTGCCTTAGTTCGTTTGAGCTATTTAGTTGTATCTCTTGCATTCTTTAGTGACCATGGATTGTCTAGTTTAGGACCCTATTATTTCTTTATAGGGCATTGCTTAGTCCTTTCTCATTTTTAGATCATTAGTATGGATGTACCACCAATTGCACTATATGGGGTTCTTGCCTACATAGGCGTTTCCTTCCATGACATGTATGACCCCGATATTAAGCTGACCTACATGAGATACGAAGCTACACTCTGGATGGACGACGGATGGGTAGATTGGACTCCGATGAGGTTCGAGGCATGGTTTATAAACCATAAAGGGGAGCTATTTGGCTCTCTTCAATTTGATGCTAGAGGACCTACAGCCGGGTCAGGTGGTGCATAGGCGCCAAGTTTGTGACGAAACTGGAGAATTTTTTTTTTCTTTTTATGAACGTGGGATAGTTTATGGGGTAGTGAAGTTAGGAACCCTTTTACCCCTTTTCCCTAGTTAAATACTTATGCCTTTGAGCGCAAACTTGTAAATATACGATGTACATAGGCACGATACTTGTAAGTGTTCCAGGTCAATGCATGTAAAGCCTATGATGGCTCCAACAAGAAATGAAATGAAGTCCTTTATGATCCTTGTATGTGCTCATCTTTGGAATGGCTAATATTAAATAACAGGACCATACAGAATGATCATGTCTTAAAAGAAAGGAGATCGCTCCGTTCATATTTTTCCACATGTATTCCTTTGAGTTTCATATATCATGGATTGTTCTTTGACCATACATGCTTCTACATGCTTAAAAAGTGAAAAGTTGTTAGTAACTGCGTTAGAGGTAATGTACTAGGGTGTCACATTCTTCACTTTAAGACATGCAGAAAAGAAAAATGAAGATGGGCTGAGTTCGACTTTAAAGAACACGGGCAGGGCTTATAGAGCCAATATTACAGGATAAGCATGTGCCTTTCAGGGAAAAGTCGATCACAGAACACTCATTATAGATTAGCTTGAGAATGAATTGCCGATGGCTATCATAAAAAAGCATCAATCCTTTCTTAGTGAGGGCACTCATCTTTAATGACAATACTTTCTGTAACATCATTGATTTCAAGCCATGAGAATAACGTACACAAGTTGGTAAGTCCTAGCTTGGATTGTAAGGTGGTGTCTTACTGATTAATGCGTGGATGCCGAATCTAGCTAAGCCGATGCACAAGTATTTGGTGCTACCCTCTAAATTTATGCATTGAACATGAATCAGACCTTCCACCATGAGGTTTGGGTGTAGATTGATCCCGCACCATCATGAACACAAGAGACCATCATGGATCGGTTATGTGTGGACAATACACCGATCGCAAGTGATTCCACACAGAACTTATACTGATCATGAGCGATCCACGAGTCGATCTTGTTTGATACTGAGTGGATAACAGATCGATTGAGTCCACATGACCAAGTGACAACCGAGGGTCAATCGTGGGAATCAGTGGCATAAAACCTCAGATGGACTAAGGCATGGCCTGTGCTAAACTGAAGCATGCTTGGCCTTGGACCCAGTTCCCTTAGAGGGCCAAAGATAAGGTCCAACTAGATTGATTTTTCTTATAGGGATATATTTTTTACTGAGCCTAAGGATCCTCCTCCTTCCTTGAGGTAGGTACCGATAGCAATCCAGCAAAGGTAGAATAGTTTCCTTTCCTGAACCTTCTACCAAGCTCTCCCCTGCCCGCATTTCCTTTTGATGGGGCCAACGAAATGTCAGCCTTGGACCCAATTTGCCCGACCAAGACCTTGTTAGGGCGAACGATCGAGACCAAGCACGAAAATCATTTTTAAGACATCTAATAGACCAATTCTAATCGAAAAATGGTCACGAACAAATCCAAGAAGGGTACCGACTTAGTTGCACTCATTTGCTTAAGTTTTAGTGAATTTTTGGCACGAACCTCGGTTCTCATAGAACCGTCAATCGTGTATAAACAAGAATAACTTCTTTAATGAGGTGACACCTTATATAAGTCTCATGAATGCCTTGGATGAATTTTTGGACACAAATTAATTAATGTGGGAGATGAGTCACTAAACAAATGTTAAGAGATGATGGGAGTTCTAGAACCTTCCTTGCCTTTGGACTATAGTCCATCATTATCCACTTAGAGTCGCATGCCAATTGCAAAGGAGAGAGAAAACTTGCATCTCATGTGTCTTAGCAAAAACATCAAGACCTCATTAAATGACTTTGGACTTTAGTCCATTAATGCCATTGATGAATCACCAAGCCTAGGTGTCCTCTAGAATTTTAGGTTATGACGGCCCTAAATTATAGCCTTGGTGAACAAGGCAAGAGCAAGCCAATTAGAAGAGGATAGTAGGCATCAAGAGGCTTATGTGTCCCCTAAGCACATTAGGCAATAATGAGTGTAAATTGAGCCTTGGAGAATAAATAAATATGTGGACCAATCACAAGTGAACAAAAATGAACATGGCGCCAACTAAGGATGTGTCGCGACCAAAAATTTCCGGTGTGCCACCTAGGGTTTGGTTAATGGATTACTAAGCCTAAACTTAGCTTGGGCTCTCTCAAGCTCATACCAATTCGTGACTTAGGTTCAAATATCTAGCATGCAAAAGGGAGTCGTCCCTAATCAGTTTATGGTAGGTCAATTAGACACCTAAGAAAAATAATAGGAGAATTATTTTACTTCTGCAAGCCAGAGATTTTGGGTACGGGAACTTAATTACGTTAGATATTTCTAACGCCCTTTCAAGATCTAGTTCTCTTTTATTTTTGAAAAATGTTTGGCAATTAGCTTGAATTGATTTTAATTCACTTCCCTAACATATGAGGTGATCACACGGGTGCGCAAACCTCCAATTTAACATCAAATAAAATAGTGAATAAATTGCAAAAACTTACCTCAAAGCAATGAAAGCATCTACGTTGTTAGATCGGAATTCATATCAATAACCCTAAATATGATTTCTAATAACAAGTAATCACTCAATTTTTGTTTTCACTTTTAATGAAAATCTAATCTATATGCAATGCATGTTTCTAATCTAACATGAAATGGTATGACATGGTAATGTGTTCTAAACTATATGAATGAGTAAAATAATTTTTTGAACATGCAATAATTAAATATGCAATCTAAATTAACCAAAATAACTTAATTCTAATGACAAGCAATTTCTAATTAATGAACCTAGCAACAATCGCTAAATGACGTGCATTTCATGAACCTAATTCTATATGACGTGCACATGATTTTTATTTTCCTTAATAAGCATGCAATCTATCCTAATATGCAATGACGTGCAATGAATGCCTAATTCTAATTTTTCTTTTTCTTTTATGAAATTTGAAATTAAAATTGCCAAATAATTAAACGTGCAATTTAAAAAAAAAAAACACTAACATCCTAAATGAATGCATTTTTTGATTTTATATTTTTTCAAATTTCGAAATAAAATCCCTATTCTAAATATGCAAGATAACAATAAATATTATGAAACGAACCTAATCTTAATTGAAACATTTTTTTTATTTTTTTTCTTTTACGAAAATAAAATTGACTCAACCAACACAACGGCAAATCAGATAAGATAAGATTGATATCCATAAATTAGCAAACCATATCTCGCGCATGAGATCGGGCTGGCTAATTTTAAAATTAAATCACAAATCGTATCTCAAGAGTGAGATTGGATTGTCAATTTTGCAAGAAGATTGTGAGTCGGATTTCGAGAGCGAAAATCGGACTGTTAATCCTAATTTGAGGGGCTATTTCATGTTGGAATCTCAATCATATATTTAAGGAACAATTCCACTTAAAAAAATAAAAGACATAATAATAATAATAATAATAATAATAATAATAATAATAATAATAATAATAGAAATAATAATAATAATAATAATAAACTACCTAATATTTTTTCCTTTTGTTTTTTTCTAGGGCTTGGCAGCTTCGTCCAATCAGCGTCGGTCGCCGGACGTTGAAGCTACGCACGGAGTGGGGCGGTGAGCTGGCCGGCAACAAGCAAACCAATGGCGAAGCGGGGACACTAGTTGAAGCGGCACGGCGAGAGGAGGTGGACACGCGGGCGAAGAACCAGACCGGCACGCGGCGACCGTCGGGTTGGTGGGCGATCATGCGAAGTCGCAAGCGTGATGGGCTCGCAATTCAATTGTAGCGGAACGGCAAAGTGAGCTTGCGGGTGAGGGTAGAGGCGGCCCGGGTCGCTACGGCTGACGGAAGGAATCGAGTCGCGGCGTGAAGCGGGAGAGGTGGAGTGGCGAGTCAAAGTGGGCTTCGACTTTGGGTAGCGTTGGCGCGGTGAGATCGAAGGAGGCGGCATCGACGCTCGGGTGCGAGCGCGGCGGGGGTCAGCAGGTGTGGCGGTGATGCGAGGGCTCTAGGGTGACGGTAGGCGTGACGGGATCTCAAAGCAATGCAGTTCGGTGGCGTCGGCACAACACGGGTCGTCGGAGCAGAGGGCTGTCCGTCAAGGCTCTGGTGTTGAACTCGGGCGTCGCTGGCATGAAGCGGAAGTGGAGCCGACCGTCGCAGCGGGATGGAGCAAAATTGGAGCTGGCAAAGGGAGGGCGAGGCAGAATCGGCAAAGGGTAGAAGGTGATGAACAGTAAATGTCCAATCGCCTTTACTACTTTTGCTTTTCTTCACTTTTTCCCCTTCCTTCTCCTTTTGTGTTCTCTTCTTTTCTCGAGGACTCCGACGGCTCCCTCTCTCTCACTTCTCTCTCTTTTACTTTTCACTTTTGTGTTCTTTTTTCCCCAAAAGAAGCCCCTAATTCCATCGACCTCCGTACACTCCTTTTATAGGCAAAACAAACATAATCTTTTGTGAATATTTCTTCTCAAGAAGATTGCCTATAACCTCCCGATCACAAAAATCTTTTTTAATTTCCTCATCTCTTGAATATTATCTATTGATTTTATCATCTAAATATAAGATTGCAACCCAATTTTCTTAAATTCCAAAAATCCACCGTAATTTCATTTCAAGTCTCTATTTAGGTAGTTTTTGTCATTAAAAGAAAACGGGCTCGGGCCAATCTGCTTATTTCATGGGCTTAGTCTAGGCCTGCCAAGTTAAAGCTTAGAACCATTAATTTGAACCTATCCACCACTGGTCCAATAAAATGTAAAAAATGCAAATTAAAAAAAAAAGGCACCTAAATCTATATGCAATTAATAGTTTTTCAAGGATAAAATTGACCCCTAATTTTCTATGCAATAAATAAATGACCAGATTGCCAAAATTTAGGTATCAATAGTTGCCCCTCTTTGAAGGTGAGCTCGTAGAGATTGCCTTCAAAGATAAAGTGAAATCTAAATTTTGACCATGCACATGCACTGAATGATTTTTTTTTGTCATTTTGTTTTTCGTTTGTTTTTTTTTGTCGGGAAATGAATCCCATTTTTTTTAAATGCAATTCATATGATGCATGGAAATGCTAATGCAAATGCATGATGTGAAAGGAAAGAACGTACCTACAGTTACTTACCAATCAGTGCAGCAGAGCATATGGAGGTACATGATAAATTCCCATTTACTCCACAAGTACCCAGTTTTTACTCAGGTTCTTTGAAGAGTCTAATAGGTAATAAGTTGAGACATCAAGACTGAGAAGAACATTCACATTCAAAGTGAAATGTTCAACAAAAAGAATTGAGACATCGAGATCCAGACTGCGATGTCGAGATTTTTAAAACTCGAAATACCTAGACCAAACTAAGGTATGACGAGAAAGCTAAAAAAAATTCACATCCAAAGTGAAATGTTTGATGAAAAGAATTAAGACATCTAGATCCAGACTGAGATGTCAAGATTTGTGCTTTCGAAATACCTAAATCTAGACTAAGGTATAACGAGAAATGTCGAAAAAACATTCACATCCAAAGTGAAATGTTTAGAAGAAAATAATTAGGACATCCAGATCCAAGCGAGATGTCAAAATTTTGAACTCGAAATACCTAGATCCAGACTAAGGTATAACGAGAAGGATTGACAAATATTCACATCAGTGAAATGTTTGAATGAAACTAATCAAGACATCCGGGCCAAGAATGAGATGTCATGATTTTTGAAGCTCGAAATATCTAGATCCAGAGACTAAGGTATAACAAGGAAGATCAAAGAACATTCACATCAGAGTGAAATGTTCAACGAAAATAATCAAGACATCGGGTCCAGACGAGATATAATGATATTTTGAAGCTCGAGATACCTAGATCCAGACTAAGGTATAACAACGAAGATCGAAGAACATTCACATCCAAAGTGAAATGTTCAACAAAAATAATCAAGACATCCGGGTCTAGACTAAGATGTCAAGATTTTTGTATTCGAAATACCTAGATCTAGACTAAGGCATAACGAGAAAGGTTGAAAAACATTCACATCCAAAGTGAAATGTTTAGATTAAAATAATCAAGACACCCACATCAGGACCGAGATATCAAGAGTTTGGGACTCGAAATACCTAGATCCGAACTAAGGTATAATGAGAAAGATAAAAAAAAAAATTCACATCCAGAGTGAAATGTTTAGCTAAAAATAATTTTGACATCCAAATCGAGACTAAGACGTCAAAATTTTGGAACTCGAAATACCTAGATCCAGACTAAGGTATAACGAGGAAGATCGAAGAACATTCACATTTAGAGTGAAATGTTCAACGAAAAGAATTGAGACATCTAGATCTAGACTGAGATCTCGAAATTTTGGAATGCAATTTGTATGGAAATACTAATGCAAATGGTAAAGGAACCTACCTGGAATATCTTACATTCAATGAGGGTAGAGTAATTCAAGGTAGTTGGTGTTACACGTTCGGGGACTCATACCTTTCTATGGTCGCCTAGCGTTGCAACATAGATTATCGACCAGGACCCAAACATTTCTTCGGTTGCCTTAATTAGACTGAATCGGCAAAAAAAAATCTCTAGGGGATAGCTCGATCGAGCCGAGTGTAGGTGCACTTGAGGGGGAATACCTGTGCAATGACAAGTATCTAAGGTATTGTGGCATCCAAGAATTTCAACGAATCCTCGAATAGGTGACGGTCATGACCAATCGATAGAAGTATCATCGAACTATGGCATTGGTATCAATTACGAGCATTAATCCGTATTTGTTTATTTATTGGATTGATATGATATGTTTAGCAATGGACCGATCAACCGTGCAACAAGAGAAAACCTTTGGACTTTGATCGACTAATATTATTTTTTCCTAAGAACCGAAGGGATGGAATTTGGCCATGCATGAGGAACACGCATGCTGAATTTAAGGACAAAATATTGAGGAGTTGGACCGAGCATGCGGATCATGAACGTCTTTTCTTGGTGCGATTCAACAAGTAAGGAAATGAAATTTTGCCACCGTGTCGCTTGATCGAAATCCCTTCTCCACGCAAGAACTTCGGTTATATTCTTGTATATGAAGCAAATTGACTATGGGGATATCAAATTGATTCTATGAAAACGAAATGCTTAATAATTGTACATAAATTATGGGCTTATTTTTGAAGATTATGAGCCATTTAATTTGGACTTTTCAGCCACAATTTTCAGGCCCAAACAGCCCATGAAGCCCCTAATGTGTTGACCAAAAGGGGGGGGAACCGGACAAGGAGACACGCCACTCTCCACCTGTCTCTCCTTGAAGCCACCTGTCAACCTACATGCAAATTGACTAATTAGTAAATTAACTGATGAGCAAAACAGGCGGATTAGCCGAGAGAAAAGAGGGAAACCGAGAGTGAGCAGGCGAGCAAGTGAAAGAGAAAAGAGAGAGTTCAAGTGAGCAGCGGCGGTCTGAGTGAGTGACGGCAGAGAAGGAAGGCTGCCCTCCGCCCGTGCCATGTCCGAGCTGCCGCCGTCGCGCTGCCGATCCCGTCGCCGATTGAGCCAAGCCGTGACCCCCCGAGCCCCTGTTTTTGTTTGCAACTGAGTAGAAGAGCTTGAGGCAAGTGGAAGTTCATTAATATATATCTTTACGTGCTGCAATTATCTGTGAAATGCTGGTAGATGTGAGAAAATGCATAATTGGGAGCTGCATGTGGATTTTAGATGAATGAGATGAAGCTGGACTAAGAAACTGAGCAAAAACAGAGCATCTTTTGGTGGATTTCGGTTTTTGAATTGAAATAAGAACTCAAGGATCTAGCGATGGTGGATTTTTGGAAGTGAAGAGGCTGTATTGCGGTGTAATACACTTGTAAACACTTCGCTGTGGACGTTGGATGCTGAGATTCAAAGATTAGGAGTAGTTCTCTCTAGGATAGTAGACTGTTTTTGCAGAAGACAGTATGACCTTCGGTGATTCCATGAATTTTCTGTAATTATCTAGCCAGAATTAGACTTTGAACCCTTAATGAAAATTCTAGGGCATATCTTTATAAATAACATATCAAAAATTTAGAACAAATGAACAATTTTTGATTGATGAAACAATTTTTCTATGAAAATGCTAAATCTAGAAATCATTACAGAACGTTAGCAAGGAATACAGCAATTACTGCTCTTGACACATAAGGAATTTGACTTTGTGTTCTTCATGAAACTTTTTTTCCTTTAGGCCTTATTGATAACATGTCAAAATTTCATAATTTTCTGAGTTCATTTAGTGATTATTCCGAAATTTTTACTAAAACTGTGCATTGTGATGTTTGAGCTGTTTTGTTCCGAATTTGCTCACTTTGTCTCAAAGGTGAATGCATCTTGAATTGCTATTTGACATGATGATACTGGCATTGGCATATTGTGCAATATTGAGATTTGATGAAGGATTCATGGGACATCTTGTCATTGCATTTGAAAGTATTTTTGGAAATTAAGATGTTAATTGTTGCCGTTGGACCCTTGGGTCAACGATGCCCGGGAGTCGGGATGCCCAAAGGATTGAATGAGTCGATGCCTTGCGGATGCCCGATGGCCCTAAGTGGCTGAATGCCGGAGGTTTTCCTCAGGAACTTTGGGATGCCCGGTTGTATGCTAGTCGGTACGTAAATCCAAAGGGCCGGGATAATCATTCTCATGGTGAGCCTCGGAGGTATTCCTCGTGATGCCAAGTGCGGTACAAGATGCTTGGAGGTGTGGTACGCTCTGAATGCCCAATGGCCCTAAGTGGCTGAATGCCGGAGCTTTCGCGATGCCAGGGTGGATACGAAATCCCGAAGGATGCGAACATTGGTCAAGCGGGGGATAAAACCATTTGAATGATTAAATCTAATGATTATATTAAGTGTGAGTGTGGTCTGGTTATGGGACTAAATTATATGGCATGGAATGGGACGTGTCATTACAGTTTGGCCTTATAATCAGGACTCGTGTAACTGGACATGATGTATTTTGATCCTTTGAAACTGCATTTGCCTTTGCATTAAAGATTTCATGATTTTGATGCATACTTATCCTTTGATTACCTATTTTTGTCTATCTTGCATGAATCTGGATATTGATGGTACTGCGTGATATAGCTTAATGAATTTTTTACTGGTGAGTGGCTGTACTCACCACATGCGGGACTAACATTTCAAATTAAAAGATGCCTTTGTTGCCTGTCACTCGTGGTACTTTTTACGGTGTCCTAATCGACGTTGAGTGCATGTGTTCAGAGCACACTCATGTCGAGATTCGAGGATTGGTTTTCATCCGAGTACAGGTTCTAGTCATGTATGACGTCGGTTTACCTGATGGCCCCGTGGTTCAGGAGTTTTTGTCAGTGCACGTTCATCATGATGGGATCATGCTAGGGATGTTACGCCACCACCAGCCGATGGACGGGGCTAGGTGTGATTGTGTGTGATGGGTAGCGAGATGAAATTTTTTGGACTGCCAGCCTGCATGCGAGAGACTTTTGTATAGAGCTGAATGGAAAGGAAAGCCGGGGGGGGAGGTCGGGTTATCTTTGTTATGAAGCCGGGTATAGAAAACCACGGCAAGTTTTGATGTACCGACCGATGTTATCTATCAGACCTATGTAAATAAAAGTGTCCGGCTTATCTTATAAAACTGTATAGTGTGTGTGCATCATTTCAAATTTTTGGGATAGGGAGATGTGATTTACGCTTCCGCTATACACTTATATGCTGCGCAAGGATCGTACAAAAATTTTAAACCCCCAGGATGGATAAACCTTTAGGTCAACCAAAAGAAAGGTAAGCACCTTTGTAGCAACCCCAACGGATCGGGGGCCGTTCGAGGGGTGCCACGGTATGGATAAAGATATACTTACCCGATAACATCTCTAATCATCGGGGATATGCCTCCTGCAAAACATGGTCGTAGGAGAGGCAACATGCATTTGTAATCACAAACATGCATTAATCCAAGAGAGATTCATGTGTGACGACTTCTATTAATCATTCATCACCTAATTTTCATTGGGAAAGATTTCAAAACAATTATTCCAATCTGAACACATGAGTGTCATGGATGTGTCAAGTGAGGGATCTTTTAGTCTGAAAGGGCTTTTCACTCATCCTCATTAATTATTTTATCCTGACCTTTAATGTAGGATTTTGACAATCACTCTATCTCACTGTCATCATGCCAAACAAGGGTCTTAAGCAATCTCGCAAGTTGTATGACCTTACCAATCTAAGAGGTCTTTAGCAAGGACCATAATGTGAGCTTGGTCAACGGCTTAACAAGGGGGACTTCTTGAGTCAAGGCTATAGAAAAATGAGTGATATTTCGCAATCATCTTGGGGTTTACAAGTCAAGAAACATGAGAAATAAGGCAAAAATTATCTTACTCACACTCCTTTGAGTGATGCTTTCGAACATATGAACTTTTACGTTGATTCAAGTGCCCTAATCTAAAGAGACTTTGCAAGGGACGTAACGTAGGGTAGGTTCATTAGTGAGAAACAAAATGATTGTTAGGCTCAATTAGTGTTTAGGGGTCAAAGTTGGTGATCATCTTGATATCTCCTCCAATTTTCTTCTCTAATGTCAAAGATTTTCTTTACATCCATTGATTGCAATAGCATTTGAGTTTTTTAGTACCACCTTGTTGGGGATACCACTCACTACATCAAATGTTTGATTTTTCTCTTTGGGCATTGGCCTTGCTTTTACCAAGCACATTGTTTTTTCATGCCCCATTTTTGCACTTATTTCTTTTGGACAAAATATCCATTTTTGTCGACATTCTAGTTCATGCCACTTGAATGTTTTTGTCTTGCCCGGTGTGGGGGATGATCACTAACTAGATTTAATATGAAATGAATTCATAGGCTCAAGTGGGCTATGCAATGGATAAAAGTGTATAGGATAGAGAAATAACTGATCTTCATCATCCTAAGGCACTTCAAATTATTGTACAAGTTACGCCACGAAAGCAATTCTCGAAAATTGATGCAAGTGTGAGTGAGAAGATTCCTACTATTCATTTCAAAACTGTCCCGATGTGGGATGATCCCTGACATGGATAATTTAAAAAGCTCTTCATGTGTATGGGCTCAAAGGGCTAAACAATGGGTATACCTGTAGTGTTTCGAGCAGAAGAAGAAATTGCCTCTCATCACCTTAGTTGACGTACCCTTTGCGAAATCACCATTTTCCTCGTAGGCATGGAATTTTTCCACACAACTCACCGGGGGTTAGTATATGAAACAATGTATGGAATAGGGTTTGTCTTTCATCATTCCAAAGTATCCCATTTGACACATTCAATCTATCTCACACAATTCATCAAGGAAAACATGCAAGATTTGTAATAAATTTGAACGAGTGAATTTGCAACTCATTGATGCAATTTATTCATCCTAAAAATTCTTGCAGTTCAAAACATGATATGGCAAATTCAATCATGAGTAATACTTCTTGATAGCATTAGAATTAATTGGAGTGAAAAACTCACGACCACCCACTTCTGCCAGAATCAAGGCACCTCCAGGAAGTACCTTCTTCACCACATAGGGGTCGCTGTAATTTGGATCAAACTTGCCCCCAAGATGTTCCACCGGAGAATTATGGTCCTCTTTTACTTGCCCCAAATCTATTTTTTCTTTCATTGCAAGTATGCTCTAAGCATGTTGATCACAAGTCAAGTTTATGAGCATTGTTATTTTCATATGTCCCTTGTCACAACACGTTATAGAATTATACTCTGAGACAAGAAGTAAATGAGTCAGATAAATAAACGAGTTTAATCTGCTACAAGCTTCTGGATTTTTTTTTTAAATAGTGAAATGCTTTTGTTTTCAAAAAGTTTTTGGGAGGAAGCATGAGAAAGTCCAGCTCTCAGGATTTCTCCGTGAATGATATTTTTTTTCATGGCTGGATGTCGTCATTGGACTAGTTTGGTGTACCTCATCATGCCCTCAAAATACAACTTGTAATTTCATTGAAATTCATTAATCAATTACATTTATTGAACGGAAAATGTGATTCCTAAGCAAAAAAGAAGGAATCGAAAATAACTCCTATAAAGTGATAAAAATTCCCATGCAGGGGAATGTGCAAAAGCAATAAGTTACTCTCGCGGGCCAACGCCCATGTCTTCCGAAAGTCCTTCATTAATGGCTCTTATGAAGAGGTCATCAAACAAACTTGTGATTCCTTCCAGGGCATCATCATAGCTCTCTGTGTTTGGAGACGTTGGATTGTCCATGCCATCACATCAATCACTTGGCTGCCCCAAGATGTCCATCATGTGCACCTTCAAGTTCTTGATTTGACCGGCGTCATGTTCAAAAATAGCATTCACCCTATCCTCATGCTCAAGTAGAGGATTCGATTGAGTGGTATTGAAGGCAAACGCATTGGTGTCTAATAAGTTTTAGACCTTGTGCTTCAAGGTCATGCACTCATCAATCGAATGTCCTACTTCCCCCATATGGTACTCGCATTTCTTGGAGGGGTCGTAGTTGGAAAATTTTTCAACATTGGGTCGTTTTGACTCGTAGGACAGCAACCCTTTCTTTTGTAGGACCTTCAAGACCAGGGACAAAGGGCCGGGAAGAGGAGTGAACTGCCTTCTAGTAAACTACCGAGGCGCGGTTGGTCGGCTTCCGCCTTGTTGATTCTTAGGGACATGAACAATCGGAGGCTTGCTAGATTGTGCATATGCAACATTGACTTTAGTGCTATGTTCTTTATCTTTCTTCATGATGAACCTTTTGCCTTGATGGGTCAATTCATTAAACCATCTCTTAGCCCAATCTCGATCTGTTCACCCACCGGGATAAGTTGGTTAAATTTCTCCACGTAGGTGCTGGCCATCCAGTTACGGAACTCAAACGGGAGAGTCTTGACGAACAATTTCATCAGCTCCTTGTTAGTAGGCTCAAGGGTGATTTGAGCCACCAGATTTCACCACCTCACAGCATACTCCTTAAATGACTCACTTTTCTTCTTCTCCATCCACTCAAGATCCTCTCGGGGAAGGTGCAATGTCCATGTTGAATTTATATTGTTTGAGGAAGGCGTCGGCCACTTCATTCCGGTGTCGAGAAGGTTTACATTCTTCATTATATACCAGTTCAACGCGGGTCCAGTTAGACTTGCATGGAATGATTGAATCATGAGGGGCTCATTCTTGACATATTGGGCCATGCGTACATGGTACATCTGCAAATGAGCTTTTGGGTAGGAAGTACCATCAGATTTCTTAAACTCTGGCATCTTAAACTTTTTCAGCATCTTGACCTTCTCGTAAACTGACAAGTCAAACGGGAGTGAATTTTGCAACTCTTGCAATTGTTTTAGTTTCTCTTCAAGTTTGGCGAAGCGTTCATCTTGCGCCGCCTTAAGGACATTGTCGGGCTTAGCCTTTTCGGTAGTGACGAACAGTGGGTCATCTTCCAGCTCAAGCATGTCGTCATCACCCATTTAGGCCTTGTTAAATGCTGCTTTGAGATAACTATCTTGGCAAGAGTGGGTGCGGGAGTTGGATTCGCTCGGAGGGATTGGATTTGATCCACCATAAGTTGCATAGAGGCGGCGGTTGTTGGAGTTGGACTTCCACGGACATACGATCATGCATTTCAGTTTGGTCAGCCATTCTAGATCTTGATCGCGTAATTATGGGTGAACGTGAGGGATCCGTTATCACCTAATTCAAATGAATGAAAATATGAGGTGTAAATAGAGAACCAATCCATGACAATGGTCTAATCAATTTTTCATTTTTTTTTTTCATAATAAGTTCGTACAAGAAGGGAATTTCCTAAAGAGGTAGAAAAATGGGCACCCTAGCAAGATCAAATTTCCTAGAAATGAATTGAAAACAAATTCTCCAATTTTTTTTTTAATTTTCCAAATAAAACATTGCATGGCAATTTCCTCATTTCATTTGTAATTGACAAAGGAATTAGATCAAATGACTAACCAAGATTGTCATGGACTGACCAAAAGCACAACAAAATAAATGGCATGGTATAAGGATAGAAGATTTACTTCACCAAGGAAAATTAATGGCAATCACATAGACATGCACATGAGATGTGAGGCTCGATTTCTACTCTAAATAGGCTTAGCAAAATGAAGTCACCAGGATGATCAGACCAGCCGCGGGCGTGCAGACTAAGTCGGGTCCTCATGGTTCCAGCTTGGTCAAAGAGCCGACCTGGGTTGCAGGCATGCGAACCGAGGTGGGTACTCTTGACACTAACAACGAAACTTCAGGATTGAGATGGGTGACTCGTACCGCGAGCATGTGGTCGGAGTGGTATCCATCTCAATACCATCATAAATGGTCCTATGCGGCCCAAGTCCGGCTACAGATTGTGTGTGCAATAGTGTAGTTCTAGATGCAAGACATGCACGACAGTTTATATATAAGTGAAAGTAAAGGGAAAATGTCACAAATGGTCCCTATACTTTTGCCCAATGTGCAATTTCATCCCTAAACTTTCGATCGGCTCAATTTGGTCCCTGAACTATTGATAAATGTCCAATTTAGTCCCTGAACTTTTGATCGGCTCAATTTGGTCCTTGAACTATTCATAAATGTTCGATTTAGTCCTTCGTTACTGTTTTTCATTTTTTTTGTAAATTTTATTAATTTTTTTTTTTAAATTTTTTAAATTTTTTTAAATTTTTAATTTTTTTATTTGTTTTTTCTTTTTTCTCCTTCCCTCTGCCGGAGCCGGCGGAGGGAAGCCGGCATCCGGCGAGGATCACCATCGCCGGCATCGGGCGAGGGCCGTCCTCACCGGACGTAGGCGGCGGCCCTCGCCGGTGTCGGCGAGGGCTTCCTCGCAGATCGCGAGGAGGCCCTCGCCCGACGCCGGGTGCTCCTTGCCGCCGTCGAGCGAGGGGCTACCTCGCCGGACGCGGCGAGGGCGGCCCTTGCCGATCTCGGGCGAGGGCTCCCTCGCAGATCGGCGAGGAGCCCCTCGCCCGACGCCGGGTGCTCCTCGTCGGCGTCGGCGAGGGCTCCTCGCTAGATCTACGAGGAGCCCTCGCCGGCGCCGGCGAGGAGCCCCTCGCTTGACGCCGGCGAGGGCAGCACCCGGCGTCGGGCGAGGGGCTCCCTCGCCGGATCTGCGAAGGAGCGAGGACATCGGCGGGTCGCCCTCGCTGCGTCCGGCGAGAACTACCCTTGCCCGACGCCGACGAGGGCGACCCTTGCCGGAGCCGGCGGAGGGAAGGAGAAAAAGCAAAAAAAATTAAAAAAACATTAAAAAAATTTAAAAAATTTAAAAAAATTTTAAAAAAGGAAAAACAGTAATGAAGGACCAAATCGGACATTTATGAATAGTTCAAGGACCAAATTGAGCCGATGAAAAGTTCAGGGACTAAATTGGACATTTATCAATAGTTCAGGGACCAAATTGAGCCGATCGAAAGTTCAGGGACGAAATTGCACATTAGGCAAAAGTATAGGGACTATTTGTGACATTTTCCCGAAAGTAAACCATACATTTCTACACTTCCCCTTATACCTCCTATCCTACAAGAACATTTAACACCTTAAATGTTAGGGACGTACCTGGGATCCTCACTGCCAAGCAAAAGTATTTTTTCAAAGATAAAAGAGAAAATCGGCCTTAGTCGACTAAGAGCTTTAACTTAAATCCCTAGTGGAGTCGCCAAGCTGTCACGACCAAAAATTTCCGATGTGCCACCTAGGGTTTGGCTAATGGATTATTAAGCCTAAACTTAGCTCAAGCTCCCCAAGCCCATACCAATTCGCGACTTAGGTTCAAATATTTAGCATGCAAAAAGTCGCCACTAATCAATTTACGGTAGGTCGATTAGATACCTCAGCAAAATAATGGGAGAATTATTTTACTCCTGCAAACCAGAGGTTAAGGTACGAGGGACTTGATTACGTTAAATCTCTCTAACGCTCTTTCGGTACCTTTCACTTTTTCATAGCTACCTCTAGTAGATTATCATTTTTGAATTCAGAAAAAAAAAACAATTACATTTCATATCATGCATGTGAATTAATTTATGTTTCGCTTAACATGAGTGTAGTAACACCAGTAAGCATGTTGTGGACTTGTTTAACTCATGTACACTTAATTTGTGTTATGTTCACCTAATGGCCCAGTCTATAAAGTTCACATTCTCATCAGGGTTTGATTGGCAACGTGGTGACCCGTTTTTTCGGGCGATTTTTTGCCGAAAATCTCATTCTACGATGTCTCCAAATATTTCTGTGGGTAGGCCACGGTAAAACTTTATAAGGTTGTGCTATTTGCAATGATTAAAAGTTTCTCTTGTAAAGTAGAAAGTGTCAAGATCGCTATAGCTATAATTTTTTGCCAATTTATGTGCACTTTTTCCTTGATTTTGAGTAGGAGACCCTTGACGATATGACGGTGACCCGATTTTTTTTTCCGGGCTTTTTGCCGAAAATCTCATTCGAGTGTCTCAAATATTTCTGTGGTAGGCCACGGAACAAAAACTGCGCAGAAAAACAGAGAAACGTCGCTATAGCTAAATTTTTTGCCAATTTATTGCATTTTTTGCCTTGATTTTGAGTAGGAGACCCTTGACGATATGACGGTGACCCGTTTTTTTCGGGCTTTTTGCCGAAAATCTCATTCGAGTGTCTCAAATATTTCAAGTTGTAGGCCACGGAACAAAACTGCGCGCAGAAAAAACAGAGAAACGTCGCTATAGCTAATTTTTTGCCAATTTATGTGCACTTTTGCCTTGATTTTGAGTAGGAGACCCTTGACGATATCACGGTGACCCGTTTTTTCTGGCTTTTTGCGAAAATCTCATTCGAGTGTCCCAAATATTTCCTGTGGTAGGCCACGGAACAGAAACTGCGCAGAAAAACATAGAAACGTTGCTATTGCTAAATTTTCGCCAATTTGTATGCGATTTTTCCTTGATTTTGAGTAGGGAACCCTTGACGATATGACGGTGACCCCTTTTTCGGGCTTTTTGCCAAAAATCTCATTCTACTGTCTCAAATATTTCCTGTGGTAGGCCACAAACAAAACTGCGCGAGAAAAAACAGAGAAAAAAACGTCGCTATAGCTAATTTTTTGCCAATTTATGTGCACTTTTGCCTTGATTTTGAGTAGGAGACCCTTGACGATATGACGGTGACCCTTTTTTTCGGGCTTTTTGCCGAAAATCTCATTCGAGTGTCTCAAATATTTCTGTGTAGGCCACGGAAAAAAACTGCGCAGAAAAACAGAGAAACGTCGCTATAGCTAAATTTTTGCCAATTTATATGCGATTTTGCCTTGATTTTGAGTAGGGAACCCTTGACGATATGACGGTGACCCGTTTTTTTTGGCTTTTTGCCAAAAAACTCATTCGAGTGTGCCAAATATTTCCTATTGTAGGCCACGGAATAGAAACTATGCAGAAAAACAGAGGAACGTCGCTATAGCTAATTTTTTGCCAATTTTTGTGCACTTTTGCCTTGATTTTCACTAGGAGACCCTTGACGATATGACAGTGACCCGTTTTTTATGGCTTTTTGCCGAAAATCTCATTCGACTGTCTCAAATATTTCCTGTGGTAGGCCACGGAAAAAAGCTGCGAGAAAAAAGAGAAAACGTCGCTATAGCTAATTTTTTGCCAATTTATGTGCACTTTTGCCTTGATTTTGAGTAGGAGACCCTTGACGATATGACGGTGACCCTTTTTTTCGGGCTTTTTGCCGAAAATCTCATTCGAGTGTCTCAAATATTTCAAGTGGTAGGCCACGGAACAAAACTACGCAAAAAAAATAGAGAAACGTCGCTATAGCTCATTTTTTACAAATTTATGTGCAATTTTTCCTTGATTTTCGGTAGGAGACCCTTGACGAGATGACGGTGACCCGTTTTTCGGGCATTTTGCCGAAAATCTCATTCGAGTGTCTCAAATATTTCCTGTGGTAAGCCACGGAACAGAAACTGCGCAAAAAAACAGAGAAACGTCGCTATAGCTAATTTTTTGCAAATTTATGTGCACTTTTTCCTTGATTTTCAGTAGGAGACCCTTGACGATATGACGGTGACCCGTTTTTTCGGGCTTTTTGCCGAAAATCTCATTCGAGTGTCTCAAATATTTCTGTGGTAGGCCACGGAAAAAAACTATGCGCAGAAAAACAGAGAAACGTCGCTATAGCTAAATTTTTGCCAATTTATGTGCACTTTTGCCTTGATTCTAACTAGGAGACCCTTGACGATATGACGGTGACCCGTTTTTTCGGGCTTTTTGCCGAAAATCTCATTCGACTGTCTCAAATATTTCTGTGGTAGGCCACGGAACAGAAACTACGCAGAAAAACATAGAAACGTCGCTATAGCTAATTTTTTGCCAATTTATGTGCACTTTTGCCTTGATTTTGAGTAGGAGACCCTTGACGATATGACGGTGACCCATTTTTTCGGGCTTTTTGCCGAAAATCTCATTCTACTGTCTCAAATATTATCTGTGGGATGCCACGGAGCAAAAATTGCGCAGAAAAATAGAGAAACGTCGCTATAGCTAATTTTTTGCCAATTTATGTGCACTTTTACCTTGATTTTGAGTAGGAGACCCTTGACGATATGACGGTGACCCGTTTTTTTGGGCTTTTTGCCGAAAATCTCATTCGACTGTCTCAAATATTTCTGTGGTAGGCCACGGAACAGAAACTGCGCAGAAAAACAGAGAAACATCGCTATAGCTAATTTTTTGCCAATTTATGTGCACTTTTGCCTTGATTTTGAGTAGGAGACCCTTGACGATATGACGGTGACCCTTTTTTTGGCTTTTTGCCGAAAATCTCATTCGAGTGTCTCAAATATTTCTGTGGTAGGCCACGGAAATAAAACTGCGCAGAAAAAAAGAGAGAAACGTCGCTATAGTTAATTTTTTGCCAATTTATGTGCACTTTTGCCTTGATTTTGAGTAGGAGACCCTTGACGATATGACGGTGACCCGTTTTTCGGGCTTTTTGCCGAAAATCTCATTCGAGTGTCTCAAATATTTCTGTGGTAGGCCACGGAAAAAAAAACTGCGCAGAAAAAACAGAGAAACGTCGCTATAGCTAATTTTTTGCCAATTTATGTGCACTTTTGCCTTGATTTTGAGTAGGAGACCCTTGACGATATGACGGTGACCCGTTTTTTTCGGGCTTTTTGCCGAAAATCTCATTCGAGTGTCTCAAATATTTCCGTGGTAGGCCACGGAAAAAAAGCGCGCAGAAAAACAGAGAAACGTCGCTATAGCTAATTTTTGCCAATTTATGTGCACTTTTGCCTTGATTTTGAGTAGGAGACCCTTGACGATATGACGGTGACCCGTTTTTTTTCGGGCTTTTTGCCGAAAATCTCATTCGAGTGTCTCAAATATTTCTGTGTAGGCCACGGAACAAAAACTGCGCAGAAAAAAGAGAAACGTCGCTATAGCTAATTTTTTGCCAATTTATGTGCACTTTTGCCTTGATTTTGACTAGGAGACCCTTGACGATATGACAGTGACCCGTTTTTTATGGCTTTTTGCCGAAAATCTCATTCGACTGTCTCAAATATTTCCTGTGGTAGGCCACGAAACAGAAACTGCGCAGAAAAACAGAGAAACGTCGCTATAGCTAATTTTTTGCCAATTTATGTGCCATTTTGCCTTGATTTTGAGTAGGGGACCCTTGACGATATGACGGTGACCCGTTTTTTCAGGCTTTTTGCCGAAAATCTCATTCGAGTGTCTCAAATATTTCTGTGGTAGGCCACGGAACAAAAAACTGCGCAGAAAAACAGAGAAACGTCGCTATAGCTAATTTTTTGCCAATTTATGTGCACTTTTGCCTTGATTTTGAGTAGGAGACCCTTGACGATATGACGGTGACCCGTTTTTTCGGGCTTTTTGCCGAAAATCTCATTCTACTGTCTCAAATATTTCTTGTGGTAGGCAACGGAACGGAAATTGCGCAGAAAAATAGAGAAACATCGCTATAGCTAAATTTTTGCCAATTTATGTGTACTTTTGCCTTGATTTTGAGTAGGAGACCCTTGACGATATGACGGTGACCCGTTTTTTCGGGCTTTTTGCTGAAAATCTCATTCGAGTGTCTCAAATATTTCCTGTGGTAGGCCACGGAACAGAAACTGCGCAGAAAAATAGAGAAACGTCGCTACAGTAAATTTTTTGCCAATTTATGTGCACTTTTACCTTGATTTTGAGATTTTGAGTAGGAGACCCTTGACGATATGACGGTGACCCGTTTTTTTCGGGCTTTTTGCCGAAAATCTCATTCGAGTGTCTCAAATATTTCCTGTTGTAGGCCACGGAACAGAAGCTGCGTAAAAAACAGAGAAACGTCGCTATAGCTAATTTTTTGCCAATTTATGTGCACTTTTGCCTTGATTTTGAGTAGGAGACCCTTGACGATATGACGGTGACCCTTTTTTTCGGGCTTTTTGCCGAAAATCTCATTCGAGTGTCTCAAATATTTCTGTGGTAGGCCACGGAAACAAAACTGCTATGCGAGAAAAACGAGAGAAACGTCGCTATAGCTAATTTTTTGCCAATTTATGTGCACTTTTGCCTTGATTTTGAGTAGGAGACCCTTGACGATATGACGGTGACCGTTTTTTTCGGGCTTTTTGCCGAAAATCTCATTCGAGTGTCTCAAATATTTCTGTGGTAGGCCACGGAAAAAACTGCGCAGAAAAATAGAGAAACGTCGCTATAGCTAAATTTTTTGCCAATTTATGTGCACTTTTGCCTTGATTTTGAGTAGGAGACCCTTGACGATATGACGGTGACCCGTTTTTTCGGGCTTTTTGCCGAAAATCTCATTCGAGTGTCTCAAATATTTCTATGTGTAGGCCACGGAAGGCCACGGAAAAAAACTGCGCGAGAAAAACAGAGAAACGTCGCTATAGCTAATTTTTTGCCAATTTATGTGCACTTTTGCCTTGATTTTGAGTAGGAGACCCTTGACGATATGACGGTGACCCTTTTTTTCTGGCTTTTTGCCGAAAATCTCATTCGAGTGTCCCAAATATTTCCTGTTGTAGGCCAAAGGGAAAGAAAAACTGCTAGAAAAAACAGAGAAACGTCGCTATAGCTAATTTTTTGCCAATTTATGTGCACTTTTGCCTTGATTTTGAGTAGGAGACCCTTGACGATATGACGGTGACCCGTTTTTTCGGGCTTTTTGCCGAAAATCTCATTCGAGTGTCTCAAATATTTCTGTGGTAGGCCACGGAAGAAAACTGCGCAGAAAAAAGAGAAACGTCGCTATAGCTAATTTTTTGCCAATTTATGTGCACTTTTGCCTTGATTTTGAGTAGGAGACCCTTGACGATATGACGGTGACCCTTTTTTTCTGGCTTTTTGCCGAAAATCTCATTCGACTGTCTCAAATATTTCCTGTGGTAGGCCACTAAATAGAAACTGCGCAGAAAAACAGAGAAACGTCGCTATAGCTAATTTTTTGCCAATTTATGTGCCATTTTGCCTTGATTTTGAGTAGGGAACCCTTGACGATATGATGGTGACCCGTTTTTTCTGGCTTTTTGTCGAAAATCTCATGTGAGTGTCCCAAATATTTCCTGTTGTAGGCCATGGAACAAAAACTGCGCAAAAAAAAAACAGAGTCTCAAAACGTCGCTATAGCTAATTTTTTGCCAATTTATGTGCACTTTTGCCTTGATTTTGAGTAGGGAACCCTTGACGATATGACGGTGACCCCTTTTTCGGGCTTTTTGCCAAAAATCTCATTCTACTGTCTCAAATATTTCCTGTGGTAGGCCACGGAACAGAAACTGCTCAGAAAAACAGAAAAACCTCGCTATAGTTAATTTTTTGCCAATTTATGTGCCATTTTGCCTTGATTTTGAGCAGGGAACCCTTGACGATATGATGGTGACCCGTTTTTTCTGGCTTTTTGCCGAAAATCTCATTCGAGTGTCCCAAATATTTCTGTTGGTAGGCCACGGAACAAAAACTGCGCAGAAAAACAGAGAAACGTCGCTATAGCTAATTTTTTGCCAATTTATGTGCACTTTTGCCTTGATTTTGAGTAGGAGACCCTTGACGATATGACGGTGACCCGTTTTTTTTCGGGCTTTTTGCCGAAAATCTCATTCGAGTGTCTCAAATATTTCTGTTGTAGGCCACGGAACAGAAACTGCGCAGAAAAACAGAGAAACGTCGCTATAGCTAATTTTTTGCCAATTTATGTGCACTTTTGCCTTGATTTTGAGTAGGAGACCCTTGACGATATGACGGTGACCCGTTTTTTCTGGCTTTTTGCCGAAAATCTCATTCGAGTGTCCCAAATATTTCTTGTTGTAGGCCACGGAAAAAAACTGCCAATTTATGTGCAGAAAAAATAGACCCGTTTTTCTGGCTTTTTGCCGAAAAACGTCGCTATAGCTAATTTTTTGCCAATTTATGTGCACTTTTGCCTTGATTTTGAGTAGGAGACCCTTGACGATATGACGGTGACCCGTTTTTTTCGGGCTTTTTGCCGAAAATCTCATTCGAGTGTCTCAAATATTTCCTGTGGTAGGCCACGGAACAAAACTGCTGCGAGAAAAAATAGAGAAACGTCGCTATAGCTAATTTTTTGCCAATTTATGTGCACTTTTGCCTTGATTTTGAGTAGGAGACCCTTGACGATATGACGGTGACCCGTTTTTTCGGGCTTTTTGCCGAAAATCTCATTCGAGTGTCTCAAATATTTCAAGTAGGCCACGGAAAAAAATGCGCAGAAAAAAGAGAGAAACGTCGCTATAGCTAATTTTTTGCCAATTTATGTGCACTTTTGCCTTGATTTTGAGTAGGAGACCCTTGACGATATGACGGTGACCCGTTTTTTCGGGCTTTTTGCCGAAAATCTCATTCGAGTGTCTCAAATATTTCCTGTGGTAGGCCACGGAACAAAAACTGCGCAGAAAAACAGAAAACGTCGCTATAGCTAATTTTTTGCCAATTTATGTGCACTTTTGCCTTGATTTTGAGTAGGAAACCCTTGACGATATGACGGTGACCCGTTTTTTCGGGCTTTTTGCCGAAAATCTCATTCGAATGTCTCAAATATTTCCCGTTGTAGGCCACGGAACAGAAACTGCGCAGAAAAACAGAGAAACGTCGCTATAGCTAATTTTTTGCCAATTTATGTGCACTTTTGCCTTGATTTTGAGTAGGAGACCCTTGACGATATGACGGTGACCCGTTTTTTTTGGCTTTTTGCCGAAAATCTCATTCGAGTGTCTCAAATATTTCCTGTTGTAGGCCACGGAACAGAAACTGCGCAGAAAAACAGAGAAACGTCGCTATAGCTAATTTTTTGCCAATTTATGTGCACTTTTGCCTTGATTTTGAGTAGGAGACCCTTGACGATATGACGGTGACCCGTTTTTTCGGGCTTTTTGCCGAAAATCTCATTCGAGTGTCTCAAATATTTCTGTGATGTAGGCCACGGAAAAAAAGCTGCAGAAAAACAGAGAAACGTCGCTATAGCTAATTTTTTGCCAATTTATGTGCACTTTTGCCTTGATTTTGACTAGGAGACCCTTGACGATATGACAGTGACCCGTTTTTTATGGCTTTTTGCCGAAAATCTCATTCGACTGACTCAAATATTTCTGTTGTAGGCCACGGAAAAGCAAAACTGCGCAGAAAAAATAGAAAACGTCGCTATAGCTAATTTTTTGCCAATTTATGTGCACTTTTGCCTTGATTTTGAGTAGGAGACCCTTGACGATATGACGGTGACCCTTTTTTTCGGGCTTTTTGCCGAAAATCTCATTCGAGTGTCTCAAATATTTCTGTTGTAGGCCACGGACGGAAAAAAACGCGAAGAAAAAAGAGAAACGTCGCTATAGCTAATTTTATGCCAATTTATGTGCACTTTTGCATTGATTTTGGGTAGGAGACCCTTGACGATATGACGGTGACCCTTTTTTTTGGGCTTTTTGCCGAAAATCTCATTCGACTGGCTCAAATATTTCAAGATGAAGGCCACGGAAAAAAAATTGCGCAGAAAAACAGAGCAACCTCGCTGTAGCTAAATTGTTTCCCATTTAAATGCCCTTTTGCAATGATTTTCGGTAGGAGACCCTTGACGATATGACGGTGACCTTTTTTTCCAGGCTTTTTGCTGAAAATCTCATTCGACTTTCTCAAATATTTCAGCAGGAAGGTCACGGAACAAAAACTGCGCAAAAAAATAGAGGAACGTCGCTATAGCTAATTTTTTGCCAATTTATGTGCACATTTTTGCCTTGATTTTGAGTAGGAGACCCTTGACGATATGACGGTGACCCTTTTTTTCTGGCTTTTTGCCGAAAATCTCATTCGAGTGTCCCAAATATTTCCTGTTGTAGGCCACGGAAAAAAAACTGCGCAGAAAAAAGAGAGAAACGTCGCTATAGCTAATTTTTTGCCAATTTATGTGCACTTTTGCCTTGATTTTGAGTAGGAGACCCTTGACGATATGACGGTGACCCGTTTTTTCGGGCTTTTTGCCGAAAATCTCATTCGAGTGTCTCAAATATTTCTGTTGTAGGCCACGGAACAAAAACTGCGCAGAAAAAAATAGAGAAACGTCGCTATAGCTAATTTTTTGCCAATTTATGTGCACTTTTGCCTTGATTTTGAGTAGGAGACCCTTGACGATATGACGGTGACCCGTTTTTTCGGGCTTTTTGCCGAAAATCTCATTCGAATGTTTCAAATATTTCCTGTGGTAGGCCACGGAAAACAAAAACTGCGCAGAAAAACAGAGAAACGTCGCTATAGCTAATTTTTTGCCCATTTATGTGCACTTTTGCCTTGATTTTGAGTAGGAGACCCTTGACGATATGACGGTGACCCGTTTTTTTTCGGGCTTTTTGCCGAAAATCTCATTCGAGTGTCTCAAATATTTCTGTTGTAGGCCACGGAAAAGAAACTGCGCAGAAAAACAGAGAAACGTCGCTATAGCTAATTTTTTGCCAATTTATGTGCACTTTTGCCTTGATTTTGAGTAGGAGACCCTTGACGATATGACGGTGACCCTTTTTTTCGGGCTTTTTGCCGAAAATCTCATTCGAGTGTCTCAAATATTTCTGTGGTAGGCCACGGAACAAAACTGCGCAGAAAAATGAGAGAAACGTCGCTATAGCTAATTTTTTGCCAATTTATGTGCACTTTTGCCTTGATTTTGAGTAGGAGACCCTTGACGATATGACGGTGACCCTTTTTTTCGGGCTTTTTGCCGAAAATCTCATTCGAGTGTCTCAAATATTTCAAGTGGTAGGCCACGGGAAAAAAAACTGCGCAGAAAAAAGAGAAACGTCACTATAGCTAATTTTTTGCCAATTTATGTGCCATTTTGCCTTGATTTTGAGTAGGGAACCCTTGACGATATGATGGTGACCCGTTTTTTCTGGCTTTTTGCCGAAAATCTCATTCGAGTGTCCCAAATATTTCCTGTTGTAGGCCATGGAACAGAACCTGCGTAGAAAAACAGAGAAACGTCGCTATAGCTAATTTTTTGCCAATTTATGTGACATTTTGCCTTGATTTTGAGTAGGGAACCCTTGACGATATGACGGTGACCCGTTTTTTCTGGCTTTTTGCCGAAAATCTCATTCGAGTGTCCCAAATATTTCCTGTTGTAGGCCACGGAATAGAAACTGCACAGAAAAACAGAGAAACGTCGCTATTGCTAATTTTTTGCCAATTTATGTGCACTTTTGCCTTGCTTTTGTATGGGAGACCCTTGACGATAAGACGTTGAACCGTTTTTTCGGGGTTTTTACCGAAAATCTCATTCGATTGTCTCAAATATTTCCTGTGGTAGGCCACGGAAACAAAAACTGCAGAAAAACGAGAGAAACGTCGCTATAGCTAATTTTTTGCCAATTTATGTGCACTTTTGCCTTGATTTTGAGTAGGAGACCCTTGACGATATGACGGTGACCCGCTTTTTTTCTGGCTTTTTGCCGAAAATCTCATTCGTGTCTCAAATATTTCTGTTGGTAGGCCACGGAACAAAAAAGCTGCGCAGAAAAACAGAGAAACGTCGCTATAGCTAATTTTTTGCCAATTTATGTGCACTTTTGCCTTGATTTTGAGTAGGAGACCCTTGACGATATGACGGTGACCCGTTTTTTTCGGGCTTTTTGCCGAAAATCTCATTCGAGTGTCTCAAATATTTCCTGTTGTAGGCCACGGAAAAAAACTGCGCGAGAAAAACGAGAAAAACGTCGCTATAGCTAATTTTTTGCCAATTTATGTGCACTTTTGCCTTGATTTTGAGTAGGAGACCCTTGACGATATGACGGTGACCCGTTTTTTCGGGCTTTTTGCCGAAAATCTCATTCGAGTGTCTCAAATATTTCCTGTGGTAGGCCACGGAAAGAAACTGCGCAGAAAAACAGAGAAACGTCGCTATAGCTAATTTTTTGCCAATTTATGTGCAATTTTGCCTTGATTTTGAGTAGGGAACCCTTCACGATATGATGGTGACCCGTTTTTTCTAGCTTTTCGCCGAAAATCTCATACGAGTGTCCCAAATATTTCCTGTAGTAGGCCATGGAACAGAACCTGCGCAGAACAACGGGGAAACGTCGCTATAGCTAAATTTTTGCCAATTTATGTGCACTTTTGCGTCGATTTTGAGCAGGAGACCCTTGACGATATCACGATGACTCGTTTTTTCTGGCTTTTTGCGGAAAATCTCATTCGAGTGTCCCAAATATTTCCTGTTGTAGGCCACGGTATGGAAACTGCGCAGAAAAACAGAGAAAAAATGCTATATCTAATTTTTTGCCAATTTATGTGCACTTTTCCTTGATTTTGAGTAGGAGACCCTTGACGATATGACGGTGACCCGTTTTTTCGGGCTTTTTGCTGAAAAACTCATTCTACTGTCTCAAATATTTCCTGTGGTAGGCCACGGAACAGAAACTGCGCAGAAAAACAGAGAAACGTCGCTATAGCTAATTTTTTGCCAATTTATGTGCACTTTTGCCTTGATTTTGAGTAGGAGACCCTTGACGATATGACGGTGACCCTTTTTTTTCTGGCTTTTTGCCGAAAATCTCATTCGAGTGTCTCAAATATTTCTTGTGGTAGGCCACGAAACAGAAACTGCGCAGAAAAACAGAGAAACGTCGCTATAGCTAATTTTTTGCCAATTTATGTGCCATTTTGCCTTGATTTTGAGTAGGGAACCCTTCACGATATGACGGTGACCCGTTTTTTCTGGTTTTTTGCCGAAAATCTCATTCGAGTGTCTCAAATATTTCCTATGGTAGGCTACGGAACAGAAACTGCGCAGAAACAACGGGGAAACGTCGCTATAGCTAATTTTTTGCCAATTTATGTGACATTTTGCCTTGATTTTGAGTAGGGAACCCTTGACGATATGATGGTGACCCGTTTTTCTGGCTTTTTGTCGAAAATCTCATGTGAGTGTCCCAAATATTTCCTGTTGTAGGCCATGGAACAGAACCAGCGTAGAAAAACAGAGAAACGTTGCTATAGCTAATTTTTTGCCAATTTATGTGACATTTTGCCTTGATTTTGAGTAGGGAACCCTTCACGATATAACGGTGACCCGTTTTTTCTGGCTTTTTGCCAAAAATCTCATTCGGGTGTCCCAAATATTTCCGGTTGTAGGCCACGGAAAGAAACGCGCAAAAAAATAGAGAAACGTCGCTATAGCTAATTTTTTGCCAATTTATATGCGATTCTGCCTTGATTTTGAGTAGGGAACCCTTCACGATGTGATGGTGGCCCGTTTTTTTTGGCTTTTTGCCGAAAATCTCATGCGAGTGTCCCAAATATTTGTTGTTGTAGGCCATGGAACAGAACCTGCGTAGAAAAACGGAGAAATGTCGCTATAGCTAATTTTTTGCCAATTTATGTGCCCTTTTGCCTTGATTTTGAGTAGGAGACCCTTGACGATATGACGGTGACCCTTTTTTTCGGGCTTTTTGCCGAAAATCTCATTCGACTGTCTCAAATATTTCCTGTGGTAGGCCACGGAACAGAAACTGCGCAGAAAAATAGAGAAACGTCGCTATAGCTAATTTTTTGCCAATTTATGTGCACTTTTGCCTTGATTTTGAGTAGGAGACCCTTGACGATATGACGGTGACCCGTTTTTTCGGGCTTTTTGCCGAAAATCTCATTCGAGTGTCCCAAATATTTCCTGTTGTAGGCCACCGACCAGAAACTGCGCAGAAAAATGGAGAAACGTCGCTATAGCTAAATTTTTGCCAATTTATGTGCACTTTTGCCATGATTCTAACTAGGAGACCCTTGACGACATGACGGTGACCCGTTTTTTCGGGCTTTTTGACGAAAATCTCATTCGACTGTCTCTAATATTTCCTGTGGTGGGCCACGGAACAAAACTGTGCAGAAAAACAGAGGAACGTCGCTGTAGCTACATTTTTTTCCCATTTATGTGCACTTTTGCATTGATTTTGAGTAGGAGACCCTTGACGATATGACGGTGTCCCTTTTTTACGGGCTTTTTGCCGAAAATCTCATTCGATTGTCTCAAATATTTCAAGAGGAAGGCCTTGGAACAAAAACTGCGCAGAAAAACAGAGAAACGTCACTGTAGCTGCATTTTTTCCCATTTATGTGCACTTTTGCATTTATTTTGAGTAGGAGACCCTTGACGATATGACGGTGTCCCTTTTTGTCGGGCTTTTTGCCGAAAATCTCATTCGACTGTCTCAAATATTTCTGTTGTAGGCCACGGAACAAAAACTGCGCAAAAAACAGAGAAACGTCGCTATAGCTAATTTTTTGCCAATTTATGTGCACTTTTGCCTTGATTTTGAGTAGGAGACCCTTGACGATATGACGGTGACCCGTTTTTTTCGGGCTTTTTGCCGAAAATCTCATTCGAGTGTCTCAAATATTTCTGTTGTAGGCCACGGAAAAAACTATGCGCAGAAAAACAGAGAAACGTCGCTATAGCTAATTTTTTGCCAATTTATGTGCACTTTTGCCTTGATTTTGAGTAGGAGACCCTTGACGATATGACGGTGACCCGTTTTTTTCGGGCTTTTTGCCGAAAATCTCATTCGAGTGTCTCAAATATTTCAGTTGTAGGCCACGGAACAAAAACTGCGCAGAAAAAAGAGAAACGTCGCTATAGCTAATTTTTTGCCAATTTATGTGCACTTTTGCCTTGATTTTGAGTAGGAGACCCTTGACGATATGACGGTGACCCGTTTTTTCGGGCTTTTTGCCGAAAATCTCATTCGAGTGTCCCAAATATTTCCTGTTGTAGGCCACGGAACAGAAACTGCAGAAAAAACAGAGAAAAAGTGCTATAGCTAATTTTTTGCCAATTTATGTGCACTTTTGCCTTGATTTTGAGTAGGAGACCCTTGACGATATGACGGTGACCCTTTTTTCAGGCTTTTCGCCGAAAATCTCATTCTACTGTCTCAAATATTTCCTGTGGTAGGCCACGGAACAGAAACTGCGCAGAAAAACAGAGAAACGTCGCTATAGCTAAATTTTTTGCCAATTTATGTGCACTTTTGCCTTGATTTTGAGTAGGAGACCCTTGACGATATGACGGTGACCCGTTTTTTCTGGCTTTTTGCCGAAAATCTCATTCGAGTGTCTCAAATATTTCTGTGGTAGGCCACGGAAAAAAACTATGCGCGCAGAAAAACAGAGAAACGTCGCTATAGCTAATTTTTTGCCAATTTATGTGCACTTTTGCCTTGATTTTGAGTAGGAGACCCTTGACGATATGACGGTGACCCTTTTTTTCGGGCTTTTTGCCGAAAATCTCATTCGAGTGTCTCAAATATTTCTGTTGTAGGCCACGGAAAAAAACTGCGCAGAAAAACAGAGAAACGTCGCTATAGCTAATTTTTTGCCAATTTATGTGCATTTTGCTTTTTGATTTTGAGTAGGGAACCCTTGACGATATGACGGTGACCCGTTTTTTCTGGCTTTTTGCCGAAAATCTCATTCGAGTGTCCCAAATATTTCCTGTTGTAGGCCACGGAACAGAAACTGCGCAGAAAAACAGAGAAACGTCGCTATAGCTAATTTTTTGCCAATTTATGTGCACTTTTGCCTTGATTTTGAGTAGGAGACCCTTGACGATATGACGGTGACCCGTTTTTTCTGGCTTTTTGCCGAAAATCTCATTCGACTGTCTCAAATATTTCCTGTGGTAGGCCACGGAACAGAAACTGCGCAGAAAAACAGAGAAACGTCGCTATAGCTAAATTTTTGCCAATTTATGTGCACTTTTGCCTTGATTTTGAGTAGGAGACCCTTGACGATATGACGGTGACCCGTTTTTTCGGGCTTTTTGCCGAAAATCTCATTCTACTGTCTCAAATATTTCCTGTGGTAGGCCACGGAACAGAAACTGCGCAGAAAAACAGAAAAACGTCGCTATAGCTAATTTTTTGCCAATTTATGTGCACTTTTGCCTTGATTTTGAGTAGGAGACCCTTGACGATATGACGGTGACCCGTTTTTTTTTGCTTTTTGCCAAAAAACTCATTCGAGTGTGCCAAATATTTCCTATTGTAGGCCACGGAATAGAAAAACTGCGCAGAAAAAACAGAGAAAACGTCGCTATAGCTAATTTTTTGCCAATTTATGTGCACTTTTGCCTTGATTTTGAGTAGGAGACCCTTGACGATATGACGGTGACCCTTTTTTTGGCTTTTTGCCGAAAATCTCATTCGAGTGTCTCAAATATTTCTGTTGTAGGCCACGGAACGGAAACCGCTGCGCAAAAACAGAGAAACGTCGCTATAGCTAAATTTTTTGCCAATTTATGTGCACTTTTGCCTTGATTTTGAGTAGGAGACCCTTGACGATATGACGGTGACCCTTTTTTTTCGGGCTTTTTGCCGAAAATCTCATTCGAGTGTCTCAAATATTTCTGTTGTAGGCCACGGAATAAAACTGCGCGCAGAAAAAACGGAGAGAAACGTCGCTATAGCTAATTTTTTGCCAATTTATGTGCACTTTTGCCTTGATTTTGAGTAGGAGACCCTTGACGATATGACGGTGACCCGTTTTTTTTCGGGCTTTTTGCCGAAAATCTCATTCGAGTGTCTCAAATATTTCTGTTGTAGGCCACGGAATAAAAAGCTGCGCAGAAAAACAGAGAAACGTCGCTATAGCAAATTTTTTGCCAATTTATGTGCATTTTGCCTTGATTTTGAGTAGGAGACCCTTGACGATATGACGGTGACCCTTTTTTTTCTGGCTTTTTGCCGAAAATCTCATTCGAGTGTCTCAAATATTTCTGTTGTAGGCCACGGAACAAAAACTGCGCAGAAAAAACGGAGAACGTCGTCGCTATAGCTAAATTTTTTGCCAATTTATGTGCACTTTTGCCTTGATTTTGAGTAGGAGACCCTTGACGATATGACGATGACCCTTTTTATCTGGCTTTTTGACGAAAATCTCATTCGAGTGTCTCAAATATTTCCTGTGGTAGGACACGGAACAGAAACTGCGCAGAAAAACAGAGAAACGTCGCTATAGCTAAATTTTTGCCAATTTATATGCGATTTTGCCTTGATTTTGAGTAGGGAACCCTTGACGATATGACGGTGACCCGTTTTTTCTGGCTTTTTGCCAAAAAACTCATTCGAGTGTCCCAAATATTTCTTTTTGTCGGCCACGGAAAAAAACTGCGCAGAAAAACAGAGAAACGTCGCTATAGCAAATTTTTTGCCAATTTATGTGCACTTTTGCCTTGATTTTGAGTAGGAGACCCTTGACGATATGACGGTGACCCTTTTTTTCGGGCTTTTTGCCGAAAATCTCATTCTACTGTCTCAAATATTTCTGTGGTAGGCCACGGAACAGAAACTATGCAGAAAAACAGAGAAACGTCGCTATAGCTAATTTTTTGCCAATTTATGTGCACTTTTGCCTTGATTTTGAGTAGGGAACCCTTGACGATATGACGGTGACCCGTTTTTTCGGGCTTTTTGCCGAAAATCTCATTCGAGTGTCCCAAATATTTCTGTGGTAGGCCACGGAAAAAAACTGCGCAGAAAAACGAGAGAAACGTCGCTATAGCTAAATTTTTTGCCAATTTATGTGCACATTTTGCCTTGATTTTGAGTAGGGAACCCTTGACGATATGACGGTGACCCGTTTTTCGGGCTTTTTGCCAAAAATCTCATTCTACTGTCTCAAATATTTCTGTGTAGGCCACGGAACAAAAACCTCGCTGCGAGAAAAAATAGAGAAACGTCGCTATAGCTAAATTTTTTGCCAATTTATGTGCACTTTTGCCTTGATTTTGAGTAGGAGACCCTTGACGATATGACGGTGACCCGTTTTTTCGGGCTTTTTGCCGAAAATCTCATTCGAGTGTCTCAAATATTTCTGTTGTAGGCCACGGAAAAAACTGCGCAGAAAAACAGAGAAACGTCGCTATAGCTAATTTTTTGCCAATTTATGTGCACTTTTGCCTTGATTTTGAGTAGGAGACCCTTGACGATATGACGGTGGCCCTTTTTTTTTCGGGCTTTTTGCCGAAAATCTCATTCGAGTGTCTCAAATATTTCTGTTGTAGGCCACGGAAAAAAACTGCGCAGAAAAACAGAGAAACGTCGCTATATCTAATTTTTTGCCAATTTATGTGCACTTTTTCCTTGATTTTGAGTAGGAGACCCTTGACGATATGACGGTGACCCGTTTTTTCGGACTTTTTGCCAAAAATCTCATTCCACTGTCTCAAATGTTTCCTGTCGTAGGCCACGGAACAGAAACTGCGCAGAAAAATAGAAAAACGTCGCCATAGCAAATTTTTTGCACATTTATGTGCACTTTTGCCTTGATTTTGAGTAGGAGACCCTTGACGATATGACGGTGACCCTTTTTTTTCGGGCTTTTTGCGAAAATCTCATTCGAGTGTCTCAAATATTTCTGTTGTAGGCCACGGAACAAAAACTGCGCAGAAAAAAGAGAAACGTCGCTATAGCTAAATTTTTTGCCAATTTATGTGCACTTTTGCCTTGATTTTGAGTAGGAGACCCTTGACGATATGACGGTGACCCGTTTTTTTGGCTTTTTGCCGAAAATCTCATTCGAGTGTCTCAAATATTTCTGTGGTAGGCCACGGAAAAAACCGCGCGCAGAAAAATAGGGAGAAACGTCGCTATAGCTAATTTTTTGCCAATTTATGTGCACTTTTGCCTTGATTTTGAGTAGGAGACCCTTGACGATATGACGGTGACCCGTTTTTTCGGGCTTTTTGCCGAAAATCTCATTCGAGTGTCTCAAATATTTCTGTTGTGTAGGCCACGGAGAAAAACAAAAACTGCGCAGAAAAAATAGAGAAACGTCGCTATAGCTAATTTTTTGCCAATTTATGTGCACTTTTGCCTTGATTTTGAGTAGGAGACCGTTGACGATATGACGGTGACCCATTTTTTCTGGCTTTTTGACGAAAATCTCATTCGACTGTCTCAAATATTTCCTGTGGTAGGCCACAGAACAGAAACTGCTCAGAAAAATAGAAAAACCTCGCTATAGTTAATTTTTTGCCAATTTATGTGCCATTTTGCCTTGATTTTGAGTAGGAGACCGTTGACGATATGACGGTGACCCATTTTTTCTGGCTTTTTGACGAAAATCTCATTCGACTGTCTCAAATATTTCCTGTGGTAGGCCACGGAATAGAAACTGCTCAGAAAAACAGAGAAAAAAGTCGCTATAGCAAATTTTTTGCCAATTTATGTGCACTTTTCCTTGATTTTGAGTAGGAGACCCTTGACGATATGACGGTGGCCCTTTTTTTTCGGGCTTTTTGCCGAAAATCTCACTCGAATGTCTCTAATATTTCCTATGGTAGGCCACGGAACAGAAACTTCGTAGAAAAACAGAGAAACGTCGCTATAGCAAATTTTTTGCCAATTTATGTGCACTTTTTCCTTGATTTTGAGTAGGAGACCCATGACGATATGACGGTGACCCTTTTTTTAGGCTTTTCACCGAAAATCTCATTCTACTATCTCAAATATTTCCTGTAGTAGGACACGAAACAGATACTGCGCAGAAAAATAGAGAAACATCGCTATAGCTAATTTTTTGCCAATTTATGTGCACTTTTGCCTTGATTTTGAGTAGGAGACCCTTGACGATATGACGGTGACCCGTTTTTTCGGGCTTTTTGCCGAAAATCTCATTCTACTGTCTCAAATATTTCCTCTGGTAGGCCACGGAACAGAAACTTCGCAGAAAAACAGAGAAACGTCGCTATAGCAAATTTTTTGCCAATTTATGTGCACTTTTTCCTTGATTTTGAGTAGTGCACTTTTGCATCGATTTTGAGGAGGAGACCCTTGACGATATGACGGTGACCCGTTTTTTCTGGCTTTTTACCCAAAATCTCATTCGAGTGTCCCAAATATTTCCTGTTGTAGGCCACGGAACTTTGACGATAAAACTGCGAAAATCTCATTCGAGAAAAACGAGAAACGTCGCTATAGCTAAATTTTTTGCCAATTTATGTGCACTTTTGCCTTGATTTTGAGTAGGAGACCCTTGACGATATGACGGTGACCCTTTTTTTGGCTTTTTGCCGAAAATCTCATTCGAGTGTCTCAAATATTTCTGTTGTAGGCCACGGAAAAAACTGCATGCAGAAAAACAGAGAAACGTCGCTATAGCAAATTTTTTGCCAATTTATGTGCACTTTTGCCTTGATTTTGAGTAGGAGACCCTTGACGATATGACGGTGACCCCTTTTTTTCGGGCTTTTTGCCGAAAATCTCATTCGAGTGTCTCAAATATTTCTGTTGTAGGCCACGGAACAAAAACTGCGAGAAAAACAGAGAAACGTCGCTATAGCTAAATTTTTGCCAATTTATGTGCACTTTTGCCTTGATTTTGAGTAGGAGACCCTTGACGATATGACGGTGACCCGTTTTTTCGGGCTTTTTGCCGAAAATCTCATTCGAGTGTGTCTCAAATATTTCTGTTGGTAGGCCACGGAAAAAAAACTGCGCAGAAAAACAGAGAAACGTCGCTATAGCTAATTTTTTGCCAATTTATGTGCACTTTTGCCTTGATTTTGAGTAGGAGACCCTTGACGATATGACGGTGACCCTTTTTTTCGGGCTTTTTGCCGAAAATCTCATTCGAGTGTCTCAAATATTTCCTGTTGTAGGCCACGGAACAGAAACTGCGCAGAAAAACAGAGAAACGTCGCTATAGCTAATTTTTTGCCAATTTATGTGCCATTTTGCCTTGATTTTGAGTAGGGAACCCTTGACGATATGACGGTGACCCGTTTTTTCGGGCTTTTTGCCGAAAATCTCATTCGACTGTCTCAAATATTTTCTGTGGTAGGCCACGGAACAGAACCTGCGCAAAACAACCGGGAATCGTCGCTATAGCTAAATTTTTGCCAATTTATGTGCACTTTTGCGTCGATTTTGAGCAGGAGACCCTTGACGATATCACGATGACTCGTTTTTTCTGGCTTTTTGCGGAAAATCTCATTCGAGTGTCCCAAATATTTCTGATGGTAGGCCACGGAAAAAACTGCGCAGAAAAACAGAGAAACGTCGCTATAGCTAATTTTTTGCCAATTTATGTGCACTTTTGCCTTGATTTTGAGTAGGAGACCCTTGACGATATGACGGTGACCCGTTTTTTCTGGCTTTTTGCCGAAAATCTCATTCGAGTGTCTCAAATATTTCTGTTGTAGGCCACGGAAACAAAAAACCGCGCGAGAAAAAACAGAAAACGTCGCTATAGCTAATTTTTTGCCAATTTATGTGCACTTTTGCCTTGATTTTGAGTAGGAGACCCTTGACGATATGACGGTGACCCGTTTTTTTTCGGGCTTTTTGCCGAAAATCTCATTCGAGTGTCTCAAATATTTCTGTTGGTAGGCCACGGAAAAAAACTGCGCGAGAAAAAAGAGAAACGTCGCTATAGCTAATTTTTTGCCAATTTATGTGCACTTTTGCCTTGATTTTGAGTAGGAGACCCTTGACGATATGACGGTGACCCTTTTTTTCGGGCTTTTTGCCGAAAATCTCATTCGAGTGTCTCAAATATTTCTGTTGGTAGGCCACGGAACAAAAAGCTGCGCGAGAAAAACAGAGAAACGTCGCTATAGCTAATTTTTTGCCAATTTATGTGCACTTTTGCCTTGATTTTGAGTAGGAGACCCTTGACGATATGACGGTGACCCGTTTTTTCGGGCTTTTTGCCGAAAATCTCATTCGAGTGTCTCAAATATTTCTGTTGTAGGCCACGGAAAAAAACTGCGCAGAAAAACGAAAAACGTCGCTATAGCAAATTTTTTGCCAATTTATGTGCACTTTTGCCTTGATTTTGAGTAGGAGACCCTTGACGATATGACGGTGACCCGTTTTTTTCGGGCTTTTTGCCGAAAATCTCATTCGACTTGTCTCAAATATTTCCTGTTGTAGGCCACGGAACAGAAACTGCGCAGAAAAACGGAGAAACGTCGCTATAGCTAATTTTTTTGCCAATTTATGTGCACTTTTCCTTGATTTTGAGTAGGAGACCCTTGATTATATGACGGTGACCCCGGTTTTTTTTCGGGCTTTTTGCCGAAAATCTCATTCGAGTGTCTCAAATATTTCTGTTGTAGGCCACGGAACAAAAGTAAAACTGCGCAGAAAAAAGAGGAAACGTCGCTATAGCTAATTTTTTGCCAATTTATGTGCACTTTTGCCTTGATTTTGAGTAGGAGACCCTTGACGATATGACGGTGACCCTTTTTTTCGGGCTTTTTGCCGAAAATCTCATTCGAGTGTCTCAAATATTTCTTTGTAGGCCACGGAAAAAAGCTGCGCAGAAAAACAGAGAAACGTCGCTATAGCTAATTTTTTGCCAATTTTTGTGCACTTTTGCCTTGATTTTGAGTAGGAGACCCTTGACGATATGACGGTGACCCATTTTTTCGGGCTTTTTGCAGAAAATCTCATTCTACTGTCTCAAATATTTCCTATGGTAGGCCACGGAACAGAAACTTCGTAGAAAAACAGAGAAACGTCGCTATAGCTGATTTTTTGCCAATTTATGTGCACTTTTTCCTTGATTTTGAGTAGTGCACTTTTGCGTCGATTTTGAGGAGGAGACCCTTGACGATATGACGGTGACCCTTTTTTTCTGGCTTTTTACCCAAAATCTCATTCGAGTGTCCCAAATATTTCCTGTTGTAGGCCACGGAACAGAAACTGCGCAGAAAAACAGAGAAACGTCGCTATAGCTAATTTTTTGCCAATTTATGTGCCATTTTGCCTTGATTTTGAGTAGGGAACCCTTGACGATATGACGATGACCCTTTTTATCTGGCTTTTTGCCGAAAATCTCATTCGAGTGTCCCAAATATTTCCTGTTGTAGGCCGCCGAACAGAAACTGCGCAGAAAAACAGAGAAACGTCGCTATAGCTAAATTTTTGCCAATTTATATGCGATTTTGCCTTGATTTTGAGTAGGGAACCCTTGACGATATGACGGTGACCCGTTTTTTCTGGCTTTTTGCCGAAAATCTCATTCGAGTGTCCCAAATATTTCCTGTTGTAGGCCACGGATGAAAAATTGCGAGAAAAACAGAGAAACGTCGCTATAGCTAATTTTTTGCCAATTTATGTGCATTTTGCCTTGATTTTGAGTAGGAGACCCTTCTTTGTGCCATCCCCGATCCGATCCTGATCAACCCATTGTTACTCGAAAAGGTACACGATCTTGTGTTGGGCATCTTGTGGATCGTTATACACTTTATTCGGGTCTTGTTTGATTGTCTTCGTACTCGTCATCCTATTAGCAACTTTCTATTGTATGATCGTTTATCTCTTACCTTCTCTACTTTTGTCTCGTCCTTGTCCTCTATTTCTATGCCTAGCAATGTTACTGAAGCTCTTGCTCATCCTGGTTGGAGACAAGCCATGGAGGATGAAATGAAAGCACTCATTGAGAATCACACTTGGAAGCTTAATACCCTTCCTGTGGGAAAGCAACCTGTTGGTTGTCGTTGGGTTTTCACGGTTAAGGTCCACCTTGATGGCACTATAGATCGATTGAAGGCATGGTTAGTCGCTAAAGGATATACTCAAACATATGGTGTTGATTATGATGACACTTTTTCTCTTGTAGCCAAAATTCCATCTATTCGTGTCTTTCTTTCTCTAGCAGCACATTTTGGATGGTTTCTTCATCAATTAGACATCAAAAATGCATTCCTACATGGTGATTTGACTGAAGAGGTGTCTATGGAGCAATCACCTGGATTTGTTGCTCAGGGGGAGAATCTGGTATGTCATTTACATAAGGCATTGTATGGACTCAAGCAATCTCCTCGTGCTTGGTTTGGTAAGTTTAGTGATGCTGTTATCAAGTTTGGATTAAAGCGTTGTCAAGTAGACCATTCAGTCTTCAATTCTGTCTCCTCAGCTGGTTGTATTCTTCTGGTGGTATATGTGGATGATATTATTATTACTGGCAGTGATTCAGATGGTATTCAACGACTCAAGCAATTTCTGCATACATAGTTTAGTACTAAGGATATGGGACGTTTACGGTATTTCCTAGGTATTGAGGTTGCCTACTCGCATATAGGTATAAATTTAACCCAGAGAAAATATGTTCTTGACATTCTTGATGAGGTTGGACTTGTTGGGGCAAAACCGGTTGATACTCCTATGGAACCCAATGTGAAACTTGATGCAGAAGATGGAGAATTATTACACGATCCATTGAAATATCGGAGAGTAGTTGGTAAGTTGAATTATCTTACCGTCACGAGACCTGATATATCTTTTGCCGTTAGTGTTGTAAGCCAATTCATGGGTTCTCCTCGAACTACTCAACGGGATGTTTGTGCTTGAATTATTAAATACTTGAAAGGAGCACCAAGTAAAGGACTAATTTTCAAGAATTGTTATTTTTGAATACCACGGGTTTTCTGATGTAGATTGGGCTGGATGTTCTACTAGTAGAAGATCTACATCGGGTTATTGTGTATTTCTTGGAGGTAATTTAGTTGCCTGGAAGAGTAAGAAACAACATGTGATTTCTCGATCAAGTGCAGAAGCGAAATATAGAGCAATGGCACATGTGACTAGTGAATTGCTTTGGTGGAGGATGTTATTGTCAAAAATTGGGATGTCAACATCAGAACCTTCGATATTATATTGTGACAATCAATCAGCTATTCATATTGCAAACAATCCCGTCTTCCATGATCGAACCAAGCACATTGAGGTTGATTGTCACTTTATACGAGAAAAAGTTCAGAAAGGAGAGATCACTCTTCAACATACAAGAACGGAGGATCAGCTTGCATATATTTTTACCAAGTCTTTATGAGGAAATAGAGTGAATTTTTTATGTAACAAGTTGGGATTGTTTGATATTTACATCCCAACTTACATCCCAACTTGAGGGGGCGTGTTAGGAAATAGAAATAAGGGTAAAATAGTCATAAGAGGGTTACTAGGGTTACTCATATATATATATATATATATATATATATATATTCTTGTAATCCTTTTTTGATTAAGTTAATACAATACGTAGAATACTCTCTCCTTCAACAACCAAGAATACTTGATGGCAGGATCCTGCAGATCACAAGAAAATGACCCCTTTTCTATCAGAACAAGGTTGGACCTTGTGTCATTTTTTTTAGAATCCCCTATTTTTAAATGCTTAATAGTTAGGTTTAACTCTTGGATTGTAAGTGATTCACTTGTGCTTTCTGTAATCTACCACCTGGGACTATTGCAGGGCAGTTGCGCAGTTCTTACAAAGACGTTCTCCCACTGCCCCTGGACAAGAAGAAGAGTCAGGTCTTAGCCTGACCAACATTTTAGAAGGAAAAAACAGAAGATTATGTGCAAGAATGCTTTTTGAGACACTAGTATGTTCCTTGGAATCTCTATGGTAGATGGAATATTTATGGTAGATGTATTGCATAAGAATCTGGTCTCTTTCATCCACTCCACAAAACCCAATTACAGTCCCCATAAAATAGCATCGATGTTTGCATTTCTTCTAGAACTGTATGCGTAATTAATAACCTAGACATTTGTGGTCTTGATCAGTGCTGCCCATGTTCTAGTTCTTATGTTGACTCGTGACATAATGGTACTAGAGATGTTTGACAAGATTCAAATCATAATGAATGATGATTGTATATTTTGGTTCCTGTCATACCAGGTTCTTCTGTCGAGCCATAAATTGTACTATGTGCCATTTAAGGGAACAGAGCATCTTCTGGACCAATAGAAACTTCTTGTTGATTTAGTGATTTTGGGTGCCACTCACAACAAAATCACGACATAGAAGAGAATTCATACTGATGCTTTGCTAATCACCTAGGCCACTACCTGTTTTGCAAGTTTTCATGCAATGAAGTTGCAAATTTTCATTTGATACAGGCTTCCTAGAAACCAGCATAATTAATATCGACACTTTAACTTGATTTATCATTCTTCATTTGAAAGAGTGAACTAGGCTAATATTTGGTCATTATCTATGGGACTCGAATGTAAGGATGTTTGCTTAACACAATTTCCAATCTGGCAAGCTTTTGGTATTCAAGTATATAATACAAGTATTACAACTTTAAATGTACTAAACTGAAGCCATATCAGAAGTGCTCTCGATTTTCTGGATTGTTTTCTCAGTCGATGATTTCTCAGATGATGTGGACAGGTTTTGAAGAGTTATGGACTCGTTGATGTGCAACAAGATGAAGCTTATGGTGATATATCGTTGAAGTTGACTCCTACATTTTCAAAGGCACAAATTTGATGTTATATAGTTGTGTCCTCACTATTATCTTATTGTACATAGACACAAGGTCATTATGAGTAATGAAGGTGGCTCCTCTCAACAATGATGTTGCACTCTCCACTATTTTCTCCGCTCCCTGCATGTTCAAAGGCTAGAGAATTTTGTAGAATCATCAGCTAGCCGTTTTCCTCTGTGATGCTTTAAAACAAGATGTTTAATCATGGTTTATCGGTAGTTCATGTATAGAAATGGTGTATACAATATTTTCTGCTTCTGATGCATTTGAATAGGCAATTGTTACCTTCCCTGGTAGGAGGAGGAGCTTGCAATTTGCAGCCAAACTGGCTCTTCATTTGGTGTGGCGATTTTACCTTCATTGAGTTAGCATCAATATTGAAATCCTCACCTTTGATTTGACAAGCAGACTTATTTGGACATGACATAATTGGATGCATGTTAAACAGGAGTTGTAGTTTTGAATTCTCTCGTTCAAATTGTCGAAGCTTCTCGGTAGTGGCCCCTTAAGTGACGCTCAAACTCAACAACCCCTGTAATTGAAATACCAAGGATATCACCCCAAAATTGGTAAAACCCAGATAACCCACGAAAATACCAATCTTGTTCTTTTGTATGCCGTTCATTTGCCCCATAGGCTACTTTTTGCATAACCCATAATTCACACTGTTAAAGATCCTCTATCAAATGTTTATAATTTGAATTTAAGAATCCTCAATCAAATGTTTATAATTTGAATTTGAGAATCCTCAATCAAATATTTATTGAATTACATCATGACACGACATCATGAGAAATCAGAATTACCATCTAATAATGTTAACTACCCCTTTAAATCTCACTTTATTGAATAACAACTTAATTACCAAATCATATCGATAGAAAAATCAAATCTCATAATATTAGAGATACTTCAAGAATATCAAAACAATTCTTACGTTTTCTCCTCTTGATCCATATTATATTTAGAATATCAAAACATTAATATCTTTCGTATAACTTAAAGTAACTATTTCCCTTCAATAAAAATTTTGTGGTGGGAGTCCTCAGGCCGTACATATCACTGAGCTATTTCATCGATTGCATTAAGATTACATAGTGTCCATAGAAATGGACGACGAGAAGTTTGTCAAAGTATTGCTCCTCCTTGTTAACAGCTTAGTAGAGTTCAGTACTATACCAACATCTTCCATAAAACCGCATACCCTCCCCATTTTTGTCAACATCACAATCATGAATATATATTGATGCAAATAGAGTAAACAAATCAGAGTCCTTAAAGATCCAAAACAGTTATTGAAAGTGTCATGCCCCCATCCCACCCTGGTTGTAAAAGCATGACCCAACGGGATTAACATTGACATTCTAAGTATGTCGAACATCCTGAAAAAAATATTTTATCTTTGATTAAGCACATGTGGAAGCGAATTGTAAGCAATCCCCACATATAAGTAAACATGAAAGTTGGGGCAAAATATGAACAAGCCAAGCAAACAAAAGCAAACACATATATATCAAAAGTTGTTACATTTTACATGCTGTCGTGACCTAACCTTGGTACACTACCTAAGGTTTGGCTAATGGATTATTTAGTCTACTCTTCCAAGCCATACCAATTCGCGACTTAGGGTTCAAGTTTTTTAACATGCAAATAATTTTTCAATTAGTAGTCGCTACTAATCTATTCTTTGGTGGGTTAATAGGGGTTGCATGAGAAAGTTTCTATTCCTTGATTTTTTTGTTTAGCTCCCCAAAGTAGAAAAAGAATATAGATCTGTTTAGTAACGTCAATTAATTTTTCTATTCCCCGAAATAGAAAAGTGGTTGGGAATAGATTTAGAACAAAATTAAGAAAAAAAACTTTTTGTTTTCGCGAATAATTTCTAGAAATAAGCCATTTCTTTTTTCTTTTCTATTTTTCTTTTCTTCTTCCTTGCTATGGCTACTACTGTGGCATCCCAAAATTCAAGTCATCCTCTAGAGAAATTAAAGCCTATAATTAGGTAATGAAATTACCTATGGTCTATGTGTTAGCCATTAGTTTTCTTAAGGCTAGGTGTTATTGTGCTTGTGTTTATGAATTTTGAATTTAGGACTATAGGATAAATTAATAATTTATGCTTGGCCGTGCACTTTATAAATTAAATTTCAATAAATGAAATGTCATAAGACTTTGGCCATGTGGAAAATTTAAATTTTAAAATATTTATAAAAGAAATTCAAAAAAAAAAAGGGAAAAAGAGGGTCAAAATTCGATTGGGCCTTAAGCCCAAGAGTGGAACTTTAATGGGCCAAGTTGGCCGGCCCATTGAAGCCCACAAGGGGGCTGTCGACCAGCCCAAGAGGAGGCCCAAGAGTGGCCGGCCCAAGCCCAAGCCCAAAAGCCCATCTTGCATGTGTTGTGACAAGTGGCAAGAGGGGTGGCATGCATTGGGCATTGGGGAGGCAAGCTAATGATGAGGTTTAAGGGGGTATAAAAAGGGGAAGGAAAAGGGAGAGAATGGCTGGTTAGCCATTCGGCCAGAGAGAAAGGGGAGAGAGAGACTCGTGCGAGAGAGAGAGGAAGCCGAGAGGGAGAGAAAGGAGCCCGTTCGCCGCCGTGTGCCGTCTGCTCGTGCTGTTCGTGAGGTCTAGAGGCAAGTTGGGAATCCACTTGCTCTTGCACCAATGTTTTCGCATGAACTGTTTGGAGTCAGAAATTTGTTTGAGCTTGAATGTGTGTTTAGAGTCCGATTTTGGCTTCGATTTCTTCATGAAAGTTGTAGCTAACATCTTGAACTATAACATACTGAAATTTCGTGGAAAATAATGGAGATTTGAGGGGTCAAACCCTCATCCTACGGAGATGCTAGATCTGGAATATTTTCGTATGAACTGTTTGAGTCAGAATGTTGTGAGAGCTTGCATGCATGTTTAGAGTTCGATTTTGGCTGTGATATCTTCATGAGAGTTGTATCTAACATCTTTTACTATAACATACTGAAATTTCGTGGAAAATGATGGAGATTTGAGGGGTTAAAGTCGCATCTTACGGACACCTCAGATCTGGAGAGTTTTTACTAACCTTTTGCTGGATTCATGGTTGCATGTTGGTTTTTGTTGAGATTCTCACTTCGATTTCTTCATGAAAGTTGTAGGGAACATCTTAAAATATAACATAATCAAATTTGAAGTGAAAAGAACAAGTATAGCTTGGTAAATCGACTAGATCTTGAAGACGATGATTCTGGTGATGTACTTCGAGACACCCGAGACTTAAAGGACTAAAAGGAGGACTATAATCTCGTTATTTGACCTAGATCTCTTCATGAAACTTGTAAAGGACATCTTGATACATAACATATCCAAATTTCAGAGGAAACGAAAGAGGATAGATGGGTAAAATCTTAATATTTCGGAGATGGAGGCACTGGACGATGCGGTAATAGATCCAGAAGCTTCGTGAGGTTGAATTAAATAATCTATAAGTAATCTGGCTTGGAGTTCTCCATGAAAGTTGTGCGAAAATTTCTTGGCTATAATCCAGTAAAATTTTATAATTTTTGGAGGCCATATGGATATTTTAATTGAATTTATTCGGAAACCGTGCATTCTAGTTTCATCCGAGAAACATTGGATGTTTTGGGAAAATTATGAGATTTTGTAAAAATTCAATTTGGCCATAAATTTTGCAAGTAATTATCATCCTATGGGTTGGTTTTAATAATTTCTTGAATTTTGATAATTTTGGGAATTTATAGTAATTAAAAAAATAATAATAAATATAAAAATAAATAAATAAATAAATAAATGAAATGGATTATCTCATTGGCCATAGATTCCATTAATTCATGTTGCATGTGTGATAAAGCCTTGATGTGTGTATGATATTGAATTGAGTTGCATATGTGATAAAGTCTTGGTAAGTATATGACATTGAATTGAGATGCATATGTGATAAAGTCTTGGCATATGTATGGCATTGAATCAATGCTTGTGTGAATGTCATGCCTAGTATGATTTGTTTGATATCATGCCATGTGCCATGTTAAAATGAGATTAAAATACTGATAAACATGGATGATGGTAAATGAGGAGATGGTTGTGATGGCGGATGATGGCGGAATGTATAGAGATGCATTGCCGGAGATTCCTCGGGAGTGTCGGGATACTCGGTGGTATACGGTACGTAATTCCAGGGGAGGCCTGGTGGTATGTCGGTACATAATTCCGAAAGCCTTGTCAGAGGTCTTTGCCCGAAATGAATGCCTCGCGATGCCAGGATTGGAGTGCGAGATGCCTGGCTAGAAGGGTAAAGGCCGAAAGCCCTGTCGGAGGTTTCTGCCCGAAGGGAATGCCTCGTGATGCTAGTTGGGATGCGAGATGCCCGGAATGTGGGGGGCCGGATGCCCGGTGGCCTGGGAGGCTGAATGCCGGAAGCCTCGGAGGTCTTTGCCCGAGGGGATGATGAAATTGATGATTTGAGAAATGGGTGATGTGGTGATCAATTGAAAAGCAAAAAGTGGAAATTAAACCATGATATGATATGCATGATGATATGCATGATGATGATAATGATATGTGATGTGAAATAATGATGATCACCCATGATATGATATGCATGATGATATGCAAGATGATGATGATGACGATATGCATGATGATATGCATGATGATGATAATGATATGTGATGTGAAATAACAATGATCACCCATGATAATATGATATGCATGATGATGATGATGATGATATGCATGATGATATGCAAGATGATGATGATGACTATATGCATGATGATATGCATGATGACCATGATATGATATGCATGATGATATACATGATAACGATGATGATATGACATGCATGATGATATGCATGGTGATGATAATGATGATGATATATGATATGACATGTGTAATGCGATGATGTCATGATGATGATGACATGTATGATACGATGATGATACACATGTATGTGTTATAAACTGATATGATGATGCATGATAGTATGCGCATGGCTTCAAGGTAAGTAACGCCTGCAATGCATGTATGATTTGCCTGATGCATTGAGTTGTTATTGGATTCCTTTATCTGCTGAGTGGTTGTACTCACCCCTTTTGGGGACCAACATTTCAGATTAGTAGTTGGTTTGAACGGTTGGATATGACCATGAGGAGGAGGATAGCAAGGGAAGGAGCTTTTGGATGCCGACATTGATCGATGGACTTTAAGTGTATGACTGTTGGAGGAAATGTCGTCATCTTTTGAAGTGTAGCCGAATATAGAAGACTACGGCATTTTGATGTACCGATGAATGATGTCCATCTGATTTAAGTAAATAAAAGTGTACGGCTTTTACTTATAAATATTTAGTAGGTGTGCATCGTTTTCTGAATATAGGGAAGGGAGTTGTTGGACGTGCTTCCGTATATGAATTGCGCAAGGGACCTTTAGTTGAAAAGAAAAAAAAAATGTGTAAACCCCCATGGTTGTATGGACCCGCTGCAATTGAAATGGTATCAGAGTAACATGTTAATAGGGCAAGTGAAAGGTAGAGTGAACTGTGGCGACCCTAACGGATCGGTGGCCATCGAGGGGTGTCACAACTACACTTGGATCCACCGTCGTTTGCCTACCGCCCTTGTCGACAGACAATTGGTGGTCATCGGCGGTGGCCAGAGGTGGGCGAGCAAGAAGAAAAAATGCAAAAATATAAACAATTTGTGGGTAGTACCAAATGCATTTATATTCATTTTCTATTCTAAGAATAGAAATTTTATATAGTTACGAAACACGTTGTTTTACTCAAATTTTTTTCCAGGAAGTGGAAATAGAAAAAAACTATTTTTGAAAATAAATTGTCCCTAAATAAAAATATTACCATTCATACCTAAGTAAAGTAATTGGAGATTTACTTTACTACTGCAAACCAGAGATTATGAGTTAGAGAACTTGATTACGCTAGACTTTTATAATGTCGTTTTGGTACTTTTTCTCTTTTATTCCGAAAAAATGTTTTGTAGGTAGTTTGAAATTGATTTTAATTTACTTTCTTAACATATGAGGTGACCATGTGAGTGCGCAAACCACCAATTTAACATCCAAGAAAGTAATAAATAAATTATGGGACTTATCTCATAACAACGAAAGCATCTACAATGTCACTTCATAATTCACATCAACAACTCTAGATATGATTTCTAATTAACATGCAATCACTCAATCTTTTTAGGATTTTCTTTTGTTTAATAAAATCTAATCTATGTGCAATGCAATTTGACCAAATGGCCTAATTCAAATGACGGACAATTTTTAATTAAATGGACCTAGTAATAATCACTAAATGACATGTACTTTGTGAGCCTAATTCTATATGATATGCACATGATATTTTTGTATTCTTTATTAAAATTCGTAACTAAAATCACTAAAAATGAAAATCTATTTAAAGTGAGATATTATTTACTTTAAGTTAGGAAATAGATTAACCAAAATACTATCTTAACTTAGAAATTTTCTCAACAAGCAATTCAATGCATTCTAATTTTTTTTAAAAAAAATCTAACTATTTTATCAAATCTATATGATATGCAATTTTTTGTATTTTTCAACATAAATAAAGCAATTAAAGCAAGAGAAGCACCAAATCACTCCAAATTATATATCATCCAATCGATGCAAATAGAGAAGTAATATCTAATCAACTTGAAATTTCGAGAATAAAATTGATGAGTTAATCTTAGGCCTTAAAGATCAAAATATCAATTTTAAAGATTCTTACGGAATCAATAATTCCATCTAAAGTCCTATAGAAGGAATCGAAGATTATCTGCAGTTGCAAATCAGGAAATAAATCCTAATTAGGAGGTATGTATGTCATGTTAGATATTAATATACATATATTAGGCAATAAAATATCTAAATCAAATTTAAATAAGATAATTACCTAATTTCGCAAGTAAAATTGTCAAATTTGAACTCAACGGAATCGGCTTGACGAATGGCCAGTAATGGTTCGTGGGTAAGGCTCGGCCCAGGCCGCAATACTTGGCTCGGCTTGGAAACCTGCAAAGATAGAGCTTCATGGATGCTTCAGCTTGACTCGTGGAAAGGAAACCTCAGTGAGTTCGTAAATTCTCCTCCTCCTGATTATTTTTATTCCCTTGTGCAGGCCCACTCATTCAAAGCCGTACCAATCCGGAAGTTTTCTACTCTCTGATGGCCTCTTTTCTTTTTACTCAAAATCTGATACTTGACCAAGCAATCCACTTCCTCCAATAATCGGCCATTATCCTTGTGCGAATGAAGAACGTGAGATGTCGTCCACGCAACGAGTCAAATCGTGAACTGCTGCTGTACCCTTACTGTCCGAGACGCACCTTCGCTATAAAGTGGGCAGCAACGTCATCGGGCTGATAGGCAGAAATGACGGCTTGTCGTCATTCTAGAACGGCGAGGGCATGAGGTGGAGCAGCGAGCGCTAGAAGCGTCGCTGAGGGGCAGTAGACGTTGAAGTAGCAAGTGACGTCAAGGTGGTGATGCTCGAGACAGCAGCAGCAGTGTCGTCGGACTACTCGCGATGTCGAAGGGCTGAGGCACGCAGTGGTCGGAGTTGCAGCATCATCGGGCTGATCATGGCAGGCTGGGTTCCGGCGAGCGACGGTGGCAGTGATGCAGGCACTGGCTTGGACAAGTAGAGCAGTGGCATTCTGGGGAGAGGAGCGACTCGTCGAGGCGGTGGGAAGCAGCGGCGTCAGGAGCGGATGGCCGAAGAGGATGAACTCCCACTTTCTTTTCTTTCTTTTTTCAATTGTTTTCTCCCTAACTTTTCTCTCGTCTTTTACTTCTTCAGAGAAGAAAAGACCGCACTTTCTTTCTTTCTCACGTTCTCTCTATTCTGTCCCCGCCCTCCTTTTTCTTTTCCCTCTGCACTTTGTCAGAGAAAAAAAAAAAAAAAAAACCTTTCATTGACCTGTCGAGCAAGAGACGTCTCTGTTTTTTTTTTCAAGGTCTAATCTCCTTCCCCCTCCTTTTTGGGAGAAAATATTGGCTGCACTTGTGATTGACAAGCTAGCAAAATAATAGTCCATTTATTGATCGACACGTGTCCTATGACCCCACTCTATCAGATTTGTCATAAATCTCTCTCGCTTGTTGTGACATTCTCAATCCGATCCCAATTTTCAGAATGGGATTACAATAGTGACAAATCTTCAGAGCGAGATTACAATGGGGATCAATAGGCTACGAAAATGCCGAGAAGGCCACTTTGAGGCAAAAATTGGATTTTTCATCGATGGGACATAAAAATTATGAAAGGTGGAAATGGGCCACGGATGAAGACCCATGAAGGACAGCCCAATTGGCCCAAGCCCAAGGTGGGTAGCCCAATGGGCCTCACACCCAAGATGGGCAGCCTAAAGAAGCCCATGGGCCACCTAAGTTCTTTTTGATCTTTTCAAGTCCCTCATTAATGCCCATGTGTGTGAACAGTACCCTAGGCTGGTGAAATTATCATTTTGCCCTTATGCCTAATAAAACAAGAAATGGGCGCCCAATGAGGAGAGGAGAGAGAAGATGATGGCATGCCTAGTGTGACATCCTGAAATTTGAGTCATCTGAGGAATGAATGGATGTGAATTTCGTCAATGCATTGTTGGTTGATCTCACTCGGAGTTGATCACTCCTGAGATACTGACCTTGAGGGGAAATGCTAATGAGGACAGAACTCGTATGACTAGAACTCGACTTGGGAAAACGACTTGACCATGAGACTTGCATGAGGATGATCCTATAGATAGACAGGCCGATTCTAAGGATGACTAGAAGTCGATTCATGGATAGAACAGAATGGAACAACGGGTGATTCCGTTTACTATTATCGAATCCACGAATGACCTTATGTCGATCCTTAGTAGTCGTGTACTTTGAAATAAAAATGTATCATCCATAATTTCATGTAGTCAAGGACGTCCATGCATCGAGATGTCTTGAACGTGATTCGACACGAGTTGATTACGTGGGAATCCTCGAAGCCGCCCGTCAATTTGAGTTGTACCCGAAATGGCATTGGGCGAAATTGACATGGCACAAAAACTAAAGAATGGGCTTTGAATTATCGGGAATGTCCGAGACAGACTTTGAATGAAGCTACTTCAACAGTCGACAGAGCCAGTTAAGCCGAGCAATTGGAAAAGAGATTTTCGAACCAAGGAAGCAAGCCCATGAGGACGTGGGCCAGGCCAAGCCAGCATGGGCTTTAGGCCCAAGGTAAGACAACCACCATGGTGGGCCCAAAGCAAGCAAATGAGCCCATTGGGCCCAAACCAACTATTCATCTTTCAAGCCCATGGTCCAACCTTAAGCCCATTTGAGCCCAATCAATTCCCAAGCCCACTCCTATCATGGCCTAACCCATTTCTTAGGCCCATCCACCAATTTCAGCCCAAGGACAGATTGGTAATTTGTGTAAGGTGGAAATGACCAAATTGCTCCTAAAAGCTTGTGGATAAGGGAAAAAGAAGAGAGGGAATATGATGTCATGGCATGGGGACTTGAAGCAAGCATTGAAGGGCTTGATGGGGGCCTTGATAGCTCTCACTTCACCCTCTCTCTCTCCTCTTTGAGCTCTCCCTTGACGGAGCTTTCTCTCTCCTCATTTTCCTCTTCCTCAAGTTTCTGCTCCAGCCGACCTCTCTCTAAAGATCTGAGTTGAAAGTGGTCTTCCCGGACGAATTAGCCAATGATACATCCATTCCCGTGACTAGTACATCTAGACCGGTCCAACAAGCTCAACCTCACTCCGAATGGAGTGCCAGATGTCTTGTACGGCCGCCGCAAGTCGTCGGTCGCCGGTCCGTCAGTTTGCTGCCGCTTGCATTGTTTCACGTTTTTCTTCATTTTTCTCCCATTCCGATCATTTCTTTGCTTGTTCCATTCACCTACAAGACCCCCAAGACCCTCGCGAGCCATCGGTTGCCGGCCAACCCCCTCGCCGGAGCTGCGATCAAGCCATCCAACTTGTTTTCTCCTCCGGCAGGGCTGTTTTTCAGAATTTTAGAGGGAGTCTAAGTTGTGGTTGTTGTGTTGAGCTAGGGACCACCTTGGATCGTCGTGATAAAGGTCTCGGTGTGTAGCAACCATCGTCGGCGTTGCGTCGGTGTCTCCAGCCCGCTTAACGGGTGAGTTTAGCTCCTGATCCTTTGATTAGAGCCTAAGCTTGCTTAGGGTTAATTTAATTAGTGTTAATTCTAGTTTAGGTGATTTAATTAAGTTACATTAGTCCTAAGATATGTTGTTAGATTAATGGCTAAGATTAGTTTAGCTTAATTTTACTTTATTAGCTTAATAATGCTTATATGGTTAATTAACCATGTTTATTTTAATTGATTGATTTCCTTAATTTAATTATTGTTTTAATGATTTTTGAATATAATTTATTATTTATTAAATTCTAAAAATTCAATGTTCACGCGACACTATTCACAAATTACTATTGACCGAGTACTATTCACGCTCATTGTTCACGTACACTGTTCATCCATAATGCAAAAAGTGTCTAAAATTCACATGTTGATTCCATGAAGTTATTGGATGTGTTATTGCATAAACATCCACTTGAAATGTATGTTTTTCACAAAAAAGGGGAAAACAATTTGTCCAAGGGACATGGGAGATGGACCGCTTTATGAAAAAATGGGTTGTGTTGAGAGAACCGATTGCTCGTGAGCCGGTAAAGAACTAAGTGCTACACGATAATGAAACCTCGTGTGAGCCACCTCTAGAACCTTATACCATTGCTTATAGTAGTCAAGGTCTAAGTGCTACATGATGACTTGAGTCATATGGGAGCCACCTCTAAAAGCCTTGCAATGCATAGTATAGGTGCTAAGTGCCATATGATAATGAGACTTCGTGTGAGTTACCTCTATAACTTTATACCAGTGCTTTTCGTGGCCAAGAACTAAGTGCTACATGATAATGGAACTTCGTGGGAGCCACCTTTAGTACCTTGAGCTATCGCTTAATATAGTCGAGAACTAAGTGCTACATGACAGTGTGAATTCATGGGAGCCACCTCTAGTACCTCCAACTATGACTGATTGAGGTCAGGGATTAAGTGTCACACGATTTCGGAACTTCGTGAGGAGAGGGCACCTCTAGAACCTTAAGCCTGGTATGGAGTATTGAGTGAGATAGTTGTGCCTCATTATGGGATAAAATTGTGTGGCGTGGTATGGGACGTGTCATAACGATTTTACCTTATAATCGGGATGTGTGGGATAGATTGATGTGTGATAGGTGGCGCACTAATGTGCAAGAACGCATGAGAATCATTGCATCGTTGATTTCGGTCATGCATGAGTTGAGCGCATTATTTATGGCACGCATGCATGAATCGATAATGTGCAGGGTGTGGCAATGGCTAGGTAAGATCGCTTGTGACGCGACTCATGTGTGATTGACGAACTGCATCATCTAATGGCCATGTGCATTGTGTGTATCATGCTGAGTGTTATGACGTGCAGGGTATGGCATAATAGGTAAGGTTGTATGAGAATTGATTGTTGGTTGTTGCTTATCATGGAGTGGTTTTGAAGAGATACCTCGAGTTGAGTTGGTGTTCTAATCGGGGGCTTAGGGGAGGACTTGCTGAGATTTATATCACACTGGTTATTGTATAACCATTTTCAGGTCCCTAGTGTAAAGGACTCGGAGCTTGAAGCGGAAGGGTCAGGAGCATAGGTGGCTCAGTAGTTCTTTATGAGACAGACCTTTGTATAAGCTTGAGGTATTTATGAAAGTATATTTGATTTCAAGCTGGTTATCCTGCTTTTCTATCCCATGTATGTTGTTGTCAGGGGATTAGTGAATTCGCTTTCACATGTTCAATAAAATGAAAAGGGTCAACGACGAGTCTTGGGAACGTTGTAAAATTTCTATCGACCACCGAGGGATATGCGTGCGCTCAAGGTTTGGGGCGTGACATCCCCATTTAGTGGTATCAGAGCGAGGTTAGTGTTTGGAGTGATAAGGTGCAATGGGTATCGGGATAGTGAGTAGGAAAGGCTTTTTCTTTATGCAGACGCCTGTGATTGGCTAGCTGATTGGTAGTTTGTTTGGTGTGAGTGACTTAGCTTTCCTAATTCGGTGAGGAATTGGAAAGCCGGTTTTGAGGAGATCTTGTAGAATGAGTGATCCGAATCTGAGGACTCCTCAGAGGAGGTCTGTCGAGTCTGTCACTCGGGATAGGATGCCGACTAGGGTCAGTATGACATCCCAAATTTCACCGACCTTTATTAGTGTAATCAGATCATTAAGAGCTTAGATTATTTTAGATCGGGCCAGAAAGTGAACCCGATGGACCGTGAGAAATGTGTGGGCTTGAGAAGTAAGCGGGCCACACGAGTTTTCAAATTGGGCTTGATAAGTCGAATGCATGATCTGGGCTTGGACTTGGTATAGAGCGGGCCAAGACTCGGATTTGTTAGATCGGTAAATTTAGTTTAGTGGACCGAATGGTTATAGATTGAGCCTGTTGGGCTAGAGATGGGTATTTAGGCCCGAGTAATCTTATTTTCAATTAAGTCTATAGATTATAGTTATGATAATTGGATTAGTGATTGTAATGCTAATGTCAATTTCTAACTTTAGCATTTCTTGTGATAAATTCTCCATAGACTAACACTAAATAGTTAAAATGTCATATAATTTCATAACTTTGTATAATTATAGGAGGATTGAAATCTAGTAGAATTGAAAGGGAATTAAGTGAAAAACATTTGAGACTAATGAACTGACTAACGATATGGATTAAAGGTTAATGGATGGCGAATGACAGATGGCGAAAGTGTCGTGCATGGAGGCCATGACATCTCTCTCTCTCTCATTTCTCTTTGTGTTCCCTCATCTCCCATGGTTTTCCATCCCCAGAATTGAAATAACCCAAGGGACATCATCATTAGCAAAATCTAATGATTAACCTACTCTAGAGACTAGCTCTATTAGCCCCATTTCCCCCTCTTAACTCTCGTAATATCTCTCTCTCCAAAGCCACCGAAACCCATCTTCTTCTTCTCCTCTTGTCGCGACCAATTTTTCGGGTGATGAGCCACCTAGGGTTTGGCTAATGGATTGTTAAGCCTAGACTTAACTCGGGCTCTCCCAAGCCCATACCAATTCGCGACTTAGATTCAAGTTTTTAACATGCAATTGATTTTCAATTAGGAGCCGCCACTAATCTATTTTTGGTGGGTCGATTAGAAAACAAGTAAAATAACGGGAGAATTATTTTACTCCTACGAACCAGAGACTATGGATACGGGGACTTGGTTACGCTAAATTTCTCTAACGCCCTTTCGGTACCATTTCTTTTATTTTGAAAAAATGTTTTTTGCAAGCAGCTTGGGTTTATTTTAAATCTATTTCCCTAACATGTGAGGTTATCATGCGCGTGCACAAACCACCAATTTAACACTCAGATAAACAATAAATAAATTGCAAAAACTTACCTCCAAGCAACGAAAGCATATGCAATGTTAAATTAAAATCCACATCAACAACCCTGGATATGGTTTCTAATTAACACACAATTTCTTTTTTTTTTTGTTTTCACTTAATTAATGAAAATCCTGCAATATGCAATGCGATATTAACTAAATGACCTAATCCTAATGATATGTAATTTCTAATTAAATGGGCCTAGCAAAAATACTAAACGACACGCCTCTCAATGAATCTAACACTAATGATGTGCATATGAAGTTTTTTTTTCTTTTTCCTAAAAGAATGCATTTCATCATAAATAATAAAATTAATTTAACCTATGACATTTTTTGGTATTTTTCAAGAAATTTGAAATTAGGTGAAATGTGAAAATTACCTAATTAGATTAAGATCCTATTTAATTTATTTTAGGAATTAGGTTGAGCCAAATCCTAATTTAAACTAAACTATTATCTTAACCTAGATAATCCTAAAATGCGATCTATTTACTAAAATACCCAAACCTATGGTAAATTAAGAAAAATATGATCTAAAATTAAACTAAATGCAATTTTACTCCAATATGGTATGACGTGCAAAAGATGCCCTAATTTTACATGACATATGCATAATGACTTTTTTTTTGTGTTTTTCCTTTTTTTCCTTTTTTTTAAATTTCAAAATTAATAATTGCCAACTAATTAAACATGCAATCCAAATATATATATATATATAAAAAAGAACTAGCAACCTAAATTAATTGATTTGATTTTTTTTATTTTTGAAAATTCGAAATAAAATTCCTATTATGAACGTGCTGGATAATCCTAATCTAACTCAGATTTTTTCGGATTTTTCTTTTCTTTTACGGGAGCAATCAAAATAAGACATCAAGATTAGCACGCAACAAATCAGGCAAGATATCATCCATGTCCATTTTGGAATAAATTGACGAATCATATCTCATACATGAGATCAGATTGGCCAATTTCAAATAAAATCGCGAATCGTATCTCAAGCGTGAGATCGGATTAGCGATTTTTCTCCGTGCAATTGCGAGTCGTATTTCGAGCGTGAAATCAGACTGTCAATCGTATCCACGTTATGAAATTAGGAAAATTTCCTAATTCACGAGAATGCAAAAGATTTCTTTTGGACATGATAATATCAACTAAACATTCAAACATGGTCGCAATCTACGAATTACGCATAGGATATATGAAACTGAATTAATCAAGATTCTTACCTAATTTGCGGTATGGCTCAGATATTTTTTCTGAATTTGGACGGACAGTAGACCACGAGAATCACAATGAAGAATGTCTGACGATGGCTCGTGGTGGCTGTTCACGATGTTGCTCCGCAAGGATGATCAGGATGATCATGTGTCTTTTGAACGCGGCGAAAGCAAGTTGCTAAACTTCATGCGGTATGCAATTACATGGGAGATTTGAAGTGGACAAACACGCTGGAAAACAAAGAGGCACCACAACAGGTGGTGTTCCACTAATATGAACCAAGACCAAAGTATTAGTCAACTCTCGCTGACTACGCTGACTTTCACGAAGATGCTCACGGATCAACGTGGGTGGATTGTCAGAAGATCACGGCTTGACCAGGAGACAGAAGCGGCAATGGGAGGAACTCGGCACAGCGGGAGCTTCGACCATTGAAAGGAACCGTAAACGCTTCGTAGAGGTAATCGCGGGGAGGATGTGCTGCAGGCGCAAGGGACAACGCCAGCCTTCTTGACTTGGATGAGCGTGCTTCCTTTTCCCTTTGTAAAATCGTTCGTCTCTTTCTCTCTAATTGAAGCCGTCTCTCTCGATTTTTGTGTGCGCTGTGCTATGGCCGTATGTATCAATATGTGGCCTCTCTCTCAACTTTGTCCGTACGCGGTCCCTTTTATAAGCCAAAAAATTGGATCTTCGTGATATATTTTACTTTCTAATTTTGCTCATGCAAAATACCACTGAATATATCGTTGCACCCCGCGCAATATTACATTTTGTATTTATCAAATATCCCATCCAAAATTTTCCTTTTTGCTTGAAAATATATCCTTTGGTGTATATTGCCGAAATGTTTGAAGAATCTGAACGGAATATGTGAAAAATTTTGCACTCGCTGTCGGTCCAATAAAATAAACAACAATGTTCCTAAACTATATGCCATGTGATTTTATTATTTGTTTAGGGATAAAATTAACCCCTAATTTTTTAAATGTCTAAATGGGTCGCGTAAAATTTAGGTGTCAACACCTCTCTCTTGGTCGAGCAACAAGGGAACCAGTAGCCAAAACCAGCAACTCTCTTCTTCTTGCATGCGAGTTTTGGTGTTGATTTTTGAAGAATCTTTGAGTCATCTAGTAGCTAAATCAAGGTAAGGAAAGATAAGTCTCTAAATTGGAAGTTATCCATTGTTTTTATCAAGGAACTTGCGAATCTAGCTGGATGGTGGAGGATTAGATGTGATGTTGTTGTTTTGTGTTGGATTGAGCTAGATGAGTCCTAGATTGAAGCTACAAGTTATTGCATGTTGCATTAGAGTATTGCAAGTCTCGAAAATTGAGTGTAAGTTGGCTGTGTTGGTCGAGAAAAGTGAAGTGATGGTTGCCGAGTGAATAAGAATGATGTATGTTGCAGTAGATGAGCCGAAGTGTGGATATTTACTTTGAGCCAAGCTGTGGAAGGTTTCTTTGTTAAGAAAGAACCTATTGAAAGTATTCTTAAATGCTGTGAGGTGTTGTAAAAGAGATTGGTAGAGAAATTTACAGTTTGGTTGAACTAGAAATGAAGAAGGCGGTATAAGATGTTTCTGTTCTAGAGAAATATAGATGGAAAGCCTTTTGTTTTTGTGTTGCCTTGATTTCTAATGATGAAGATAAGGAAAGGAACCATTTTACTTAAGAGAACATCCATTAGATTGAGTTTGACCTTTAGTTATAGCTATTTGAATGTAAAAACATATAAATAGAAGTGATTCTCTTTGAATTAGTAAACTGTTTCGTAGAAAACAGCATGACCTTTGATGATTCTACGAATTTTTTGTAATTATCTAGATAGAATTGGACTTTGAACCCTTTACGAAAGTTGTAGAAAACGTTTTTAGAAATAACATATCAAAATTTGAGAACAAACGGACAAGGTTCGGGTAGTGAGAAGATTTTTCTTCTGTAGGTACTAAATCTGTAAATTTTTGCAGAATTTAGGAAAGAAGATAGCAATTACTGCTCTTAATACATTGAGATATAGACTTAGGTTTCTTCATGGAATATGTTAATCTATGCCTCTTCTATAACATACTGAAATTTGTAACATTCTGATAAGATTAGATATACTTTTTGTGTCTGTGATTGAAACTACTCATTTTAGTCCATAAATTGTTTTGATCCAAGAATATGCAATAGCTGTTATGTCTCTTGTACTTGACTTGTATGACATGTATGGAGTCTAGTGACCTTATGATAGTTGTTAGTTTGTACAAGAACAAGTCTCATCCATCATTTGAAGTATAGTAATGGTATAGATACCCATGCTGGCATGCGTGTGCAGTGAGTGTGATGCATAGTGCTTAATTATGGGATAAATATCTATTTGGCATGGTATAGGACATGTCATAATGGATTTTATCTTATAATTTGGACACGCACGTGTGCTAGGTACATGAGAATTAAGTGAATAGATTATACTTGAGGTAGTTGTATACTTTCAAATCTTTTTCTTTTGCATACAGTAAATGCATTAATCAAAGGTGTGGCGTGTGAAATGTGTGCCTGAATGAGTGAATGAATCCATCGGTACTGAGATACCGGTGACACCCCTTGAAAGTTGGGATGCCCATGTTGTGTGATCTTGGATGCCTCAGTCCCATGTTACTGAGATGCCTTGGAGTGAGATGCCCTTGTGTGTGATCAAGGATGCCCTGGTTGTGCGATACTAGGATGCCTCAGAGTGAGATGCCCCATGCTATGTGATCTTGGGAGGACCTTGGTTGTGTGATACCAGGATGCCTCAGAGTGAGATGTCCATAATAGAAATATTATGGAAGTCCGGATGGGGAATTTCGGAAATGACTCGATCGGGCTGGCAAAGTTCCAGTGGGTAAACTGATCGAGGGTGGACTTGATATTCACATTAAATTATAATTCTACTTGGCGAGTGAGTTCATCTAGTATTGTTGCATTTCATCTTGATATAGATTGATTATATGATATATATATATATATATATATATATATATATATGCATTTAGGACGTTTCATATAAGGTGGTTATACATATGGTGCATTAATATTCTTTTAGTTATACCTGTGACAATCCTGTCTTTGTATCTTAAGCTATTTGGTTATGATTCTCTTGTAAACTTGATAGCCTTGATAGCTATGGATTGTCTAGGTTAGAGTCTTATTATTTCTTTACTGGGCATAGTTGTTGCTCATTCCTTATATTTTTCAGATTGATAGTATGGACGTGCCGCCGGTAGCTCGTTACGGGGTGGTAGCACGCCTTGAGGTTTCTTTTCATGATGTGTATGACCCTGACGTTGACATGACTTTCTCCAAGTATAAGGCTATGCTATGGATGGATGATGGTAGTGCTGAGATGATTCCGATGAGGTTCGTCGAATGGTTTGTCAACCATGAAGGAGAGATGTTCGGCCCTCTTCCTTATGGTGCTGATGGACCTGGAGTTGGGATGGATGGTGCCTAGACGCCTATGATCATGTAGAAGCTGGAGGATCGTCTTTTGTTTTTTGTTAGATGTGGGCTTGTGTGGGACTAGTGGAGTTAGATACCCCTCACCCTTATCCCTGGCTATTTACTTGCGCTTTTTCTTTTGAACTTGTAAATATGATGTAAATAGGCGATGAACATGTAAGAAGTCCAGGTTGATTGTTGTAGGCCATGATACTGGTAAGGAAGGAAATGAAGCTTCTCGTGATCTTTAACTATATTCATGAATGAATTGTCTAATATTAATAATTGGTAGGATTATTGTAGGATAACCTTACAATATAATGTATAAATTATAAATAATCCATGTTATACATGCTAACCTTCAAAGGTGAACACCATAGACTAACAAATGGAATTTGTAAGTTCGGCAAGATAATAATAACAATTGTAATTTCTACTTAGTACATGACGCTACTGGGACGTCACAGTCGGTACCCGAGGAAGAGCACAGGCTTAGGCCAGTGTGTGTGAGAGAGTACTGCCTTAGGATGGTACTTGTGTAGCAGCACTTGACGATCCTATATTTGATAGGATTGTGCAGGCGCTTGAGTCTTTGGGAATTTTGATGGGACAGCAAGTTCATAATCAAGTTGCCGTTGTTGCTGCTGCAGCCGCACCTACTGGAGTCTAACCTGAGATTGTGATCAGAGGGAGACCGATGCACAAGCTGGTAGAGTAGTTCCTGAGACTTAAGCCACCGAGGTTCAATGGTGTGGGCGACCCTGAGGCTGTGACCCTTTGGATAAGAGATATTGATAAGATCTTCACAGTGTTGAGGTGTTCAGAGGAAGATCGAGTACTTTTGGTAGCTTATTAGCTTCAAGGTAATGCCATTATGTGGTGGGAAGTCACTCAAGGAAGAGTGTTCCCTGAAGGCACAGCTCAAACATGGGGTGCCTTTTGTGAGGCTTTCAAGGGAAAGTACTTCTCAAATAGTGCGAGAGAGTCCAAGTTGGCAGAGTTCCAATGGCTTCGTCAGAATCAAATGTCTGTGGATCAGTATGAGGCGAAGTTCGCCGAGTTGGCCAAGTGTGCGCCGAGGTTGGTAGAGGACCCTATGGATAAGGCGAGACGGTTTAGGGATGACTTGAAGACGGAGTTGAAAGACCAGCTGGTGCTCTTGAATTTAAAGAGCTTTGATGAGATGTATGAGAGGGCACAGATGATAGAAAAGAACATGATTGAGAGGGCGACTGCATCTGGCTCGCGGTTTGTGCCTAAACGAGATAATCGTCAGTTTGGAAAGGGACCAATGATGGGAAGAAAGAATTCCATCCCACCCAACAGAAAGTACTACATTGGGAAGTCGACACCCAATGTCATGGGAGTCTGTCGGGTGTGTGGAAGGAGACATGGAAATCTCCCCTGTCCTTCGATGATAAGAGCCTGCTACGGATGTAACCAGCACAGGCACCGAGTGAAGGATTGTCCGCACAGGCCGATGGGACCATAGTAGCTACTACCGCCGCCACCGATGGGACAGAACAGAGGGAACGCACCACAGAATGTACCGTAGACAGGACACCTATGGCACCCCTCGAACGGCCCCCGATCCGTTGGGGTCGCCACAGTGCGCTTACCTTTCTCTTTACCTTAAAGTTTATTACTCTTATACCATAAAAATTGATAAATCCATAAATCCTAGGGGTTTATGTCATTTAGATTGGTCCCTGCGCAATTTATATGGCGGAAGCGTATCCAACAACTCCCTTCCCTATATTCAGAAAAACAATGCACACCAACTAAACATCTTATAAGTTAAAGCCGTACACCTTTATTTACATAAAACTAGATGGACATCATGAGTCGGTCCATCAAAAACACTATGGTTTTCTATACCCGGCTATGTATCAAAAGATAACCGACATCCTTTCCAACAGTCGTATACTTAAAGTCCATCGATCAGTGTCGGCGTCTAAAAGTTCCTTCCTTCGCTGTCCTCCTCCTTGCGGTCATATCCAACCATTTGGTCCATTTGCTGGTAGCGATGACAACATAGGCATCTTATCTAGTTTGAAATGTTAGTCCCCAAAAGGGGTGAGTACAACTACTCATCAGTAAAAGATTCATCAAGCTATATCAAGCATTACTATTTATATCCAGATTCAAGTATGGTAGACAAAATAGGCAATCCATGAACCAAACCATATAACTCTTCAATGCAATGACCAGTGCATTTCCAACCAATAAGATGCATTGTGTCCAGCCACACAAGTCCCGATCAAAGGGCCAAACTGAAATGACACGTCCCATTCCATGCCATACAATTTAGTGCCATAACCAGATCACACTCACACTTAAATATAATCGTCCGTTTTATCATTCAAAAGGTTTCATCCCCCAGAGGACTAATGTTTGCATCCTTCTGGGATTCCGCGCCCAACCTGGCGTCACGGAGTCCTTCGGCACACACCTCTGGGCATCCGGCGCACACCTCCGAGCATTCGGCACACACCTCCGGCATCCGGCACACACCCTGGGCATCCAGCACACACCTTCAAGCATCTTGCATCCCACCTGGCATCATGAGGAATTGCCAGGGGCTCGCCATGAAAATGGTTACACCTGCCTTCCAGAATTACGTACCAACATACCACCAGGCATCCCCTGGAATTACGTACCAATATACCATTGGGTATCCCGAAACTCCTGAGGAAAAACCTCCGGCATTCAGCCACTTAGGGCCACCGGGCATCCACAAGGCATCGTCTCACTCGATCCTTTGGGCATCCCGACTCCCGGGGCATTGTTGACCCGAGGGCTCAACGGTAACATTTAGCATTTTAATTCACAAAACATTTTCAAATGCTAAAACAAGATGTCTCATGGACCCTCTATCACATCTCAATATTGCACAAATATCCACAACCAATACCATTATGTCACATAGCCATTCGAAACACCTTCACTTTCAAACACTTTGATGAAAAGTCAAGAACAGAATGGCCCGATTTTTACAATGCACAGTTCTGGTAGAAAATTTGAAATAAATACTAAATGGACTCAGAAAATTTCAAAATTTTGACACATTATCAATAAGACCTAAAGGAAAAAATTTCATGAAGAACACCAAGTCAAATTCCATACATATCAAGAGCAAAAACTTAGGTATTTCTTGCTACAGTTTCTGTAAAATTTCCAGATTTAGCATTTCCGTATGAAAATCATTTCGTCGACCAAATATTGTCCATTTATGCTAAATTTTTGATATGTTGCTTCTACAGATATTCTCTCCAACTTTTGTTAAGAAATCAAAGTCAAATTGTGGATGGGAAATTACAGAAAAATCAAAAAGTCACCGAGGGTCACACTGTTCTTCACAAAACAGTCCATTAACCTAATGAGAGTTTTTTTTTTCCCTACTCCTTGAAATTCGACCTCCAATATCCGCAATCAAATAGATGCAAGTGTATTACACTATAACACAGCCTTATCACTTCCAAAAATCCTCCATAGTCAGATTTTTAAATTCTTGTTCCATCTCAAATTCGAAATCCACCATGCATGCCCTGTTTTTCCTAGTTTTCTTGATCTAGCTTCATCTTACATGTCCAAAATCCAACATGCAGCTCTAAAATTTCAACTTTATGACATCCACCAACTCTTAGCTAGATAAAACAGCAAGCAAAACATAGATTGAAGAACTTCTTGCCTTAAATCTCTCTACTCGATCTCTGGCCAAAAACAGGGGTTCGGGAATCATGGCTTGGTCCAACGGGCAATGGGGATTGGCGGCGTCGATGGTGGCAACTCAGACATGGCACAGGCGGAGGGTGGCCTTCCTTCTCTGCCCTCACACGCACGGACCGCTCGCTGCTCACCCTCTCTCTGGAACTCTCTCTCTCTCCCTCACACTTGCTCGCCTCCCCTCACTCTCTCGGCCTCACTCTCTCGGCCTCACTCTCCTTTACCAAAAGCTTTTGCTTTCCTTTGATTAACTAATTCACTACTTTTGCATGCAAGTGACAAGTGTTCTCATGGAAAGGACAAGTGGAAGATGCATGGACAAGTGATGAGTAGCCTTTTGCATGCTAGAGACACATGGACAATCCCTCACGCCACTTGTCAATCTCCATGCAAAGGTGATGGCCCTCAATGGGCCGGGCTTGGGCTAGGCCTTTGGTCGACCGAATGGGGGAAAGGGTGGGCTACTTTGGGTAGTTTTGGGCTTTAGATGTCCAGCCCATACTTACTTCTAATAATCCACCTTAATGCCCACTCATAATTACTTAATTACAAACACTTACATGGCCATAAAATTTTGCAACATTAATCGATGGTAATCCAAGTTATAGAGTACACGGCCAAGAACAGAAAATTCCTTATCAATTCATCCTTTAGTACAATCCTTGATCACACATGGATATAGGATAGATTTCCAACAAAATAATTGTCCATTCAATGCTCGGCCTTGTTTAATTGAAATCCGATGGTCTAATGACTATAATATAGTCCGATGGTCTAATGAATCACCTATTCATGGGTTGTAATGCATCTAGGGGTTGTTATGAAATTTTAGGATGCCACAATGCCACTATGATGGCAAAGAGGACAGGAATGAACCGAGTCATGCACAAATCAGGGGAAGAATGTTTTGGGGTAATTTTATCAGCATGGTGCATAGGAATTTTGGTTAAGCTTGCAGAATTTCAGTTTGTTGTAATAAAGTAGTAGAAAGGAGAATCACTGACTAGAGTTATACTTGACGATTCTGCATATGTATAACTTTGATGTCCTACATGAAAAGGATTGGCTCAATGAGCACCTTGTTGTAATGAATCGTTGTTATGTGGTAGTACAGTTTAACTCGTTAGCATGAGAAAGTATCAAGTTTGTCGAAAATCGAGGAGGACCCTCATTTGTTTAATGTCGTCATTTAAGACAACTTGGTTACTGGATGTGGGTTGCCAAGGTTATTTGGCAACTGTAGTGGGTGTGATAGTTAAGGAACCGGAAGTGGAGAGCATCGCCAGGTGACAGAAGTTTTCTGACACGTTTCCTAAGGAATCATCCAGTTTGCTCCTAGAAAGGAAGAGCGAGTTGTGATAGTGTTTATCGACGACATCTGGGTATACTCTAGAAGTTCAAAGGAGTATGAAAGACATTTAAGGTCAGTACCTCAGACCTTACAAGGACATGGACGGGATTTTTGTGAACCCGACCAAGATTGAAGCCGTGATCAATTGGCCAAGATCAACAACAGTGACAGAGATCAGAAGTTTCTTGGGGTTGACAAGCTTTTATAGATAGGTTTGTGGGAAGATTCTTAGCAATGGCTATGCCTCTGATTAGATTGCTGAAGAAGGCAAAGAAGTTCATAGGGATAGATAAGTGCGAGCGTAGTCTCCAAGAGTTTAAGCAGAAACTGACTACCACACCAATGCTGACGATTCCGTCTGACTCTGGAAGGCTTTTGCAACCTTTAGAGTTTCTCGAGTGGAAGTGAGAACACATTACAATGGGCCTTGTGATGGGATTACTGAGAATTCAGTCAACGCCATCAAGGTCATTTGAGAAAGTATGAATTAAAACCGACTCATGCGTGGAACTTTGAAAGAACTGAAGGTGCAGATGCAGGAATGGTTGGATAAAGGATTTATATGTCCTAGTGCATCACCTTGGGGAGCACCAGTTTGGTTTGTGAGAAGGAAAGATGGGTTGTTGCCCCTTTGCATCAACTATTAGCAACTTAACTGGGTGAAAATCAAGAACAAGTATCCGTTTTCAAGAATTGACGACCCGTTTGATCGATTACAGAGAGCTTCGATGTTCTCGCAGGTCGACCTGAGTACGGGTTATCCTTGGTTGAGGATTAAGAAAGAATTGAATAAGAGACAGTATCGTCGGAAGGAACTTCTCAAGGACTATGCATGAGACCTCTTGTATCACCCCGGATAAGCTAGTAAAGTTATAGATGCGATGAATCAAAAGTCATCAATTGCGCAGATGGTGATTCAGGAGTGAGTTATACTTGAAGGAGCTGGAGATTCAGTTTCAAATCTGAGGTAGGCCGCCTTTGTCTTATGGCCATCCTCAGAATTGAACCGGAAGTACCGCTAAGAATCAAGATGTTGCAATTGACAGACCTAGAGATCCATAAGATTTTGTAGGGAGATACAGAAAAGAGAAAGGCTGATTTGCAAGCTACTGAGGATGGAACATTAAAATTTTCATTGGCGACTGATTGTACCAGATGATGTCGATCTTAAGGAAAAGATCTTGCCAAAAGCTTACTGTAGTAGTTATCAGTAGACCGCACATATGGCACAGTTTGAAGCGTTGTATGGTAGAGAGTGCAGAACCCCAATTTGTTGTAATGAAGTCAAAGTGCAAAAAGTTACAGACCTAGAGTTAGTTTAGCAATCAGTGAATTTAGTTGCAGTCATTAGGGACAGATTAAAGACCGCTTAGGGCCACCAGAAAAGCTACGCAGATAAGCGTCGAAGACCTTTAGAATTTCAAGTAGGGAAACATGTTTTCTTAGGATGTTGCCTATGATAAGGACATCTTGATTTGCTAAGAAAGGAAAACTGAAATTGTTTATACATTGGAATCTTTCGAGATTTGGGATCAAATAAGGATTTTGCCCTTAAATGGAAAAAGAAAGCAATTTTGGGCATCGCCGGCGCTTTTAGTGGAGTGGTATGCGGGTGTGAAGCTGTTGGTCCAAAGTCGGGGGTTCGAATCCCGAAGCGGCAAGTTAGCCGCCTAGTAGAAAAAAAAAAAAAAGAAAATTAAATAAAAAAGAAAAGAAGAAGAACCACATTTTTGCAACTTTCATTTTTGCAAAAACGGACGAGTGCTTAATCTTTTGGAACCAAAAATGATTTGAACAAGATGGGAAATGATTTGGCAGCGCTAAAAGTGTTGGATAGCGTATGAGGCGAAATGAAAGACTTGGGAAAGTGAAGAATCGTTGCAATGACAATATCCCTGCCATTTTGAAGAAGGATTTGAATGGTTTAAATTTCAAGGACGAAATTTTTTTTAAGAGGGGAAGAGTTGTGACATCTTGAAATTTGAGTCCCCTAAGGAATGAATGGATGTGAATTTCGTCAATGTATTGTTGGTTGATCTCACACGGAATTGATCACTCCTGAGATACTGACCTCGAGGGGAAAGGCTAATGAGGACAGAACTCGTACAACTAAATGACTCGACCTGGGAAAACGACTTGATCGTGAGATTTGCGTGAGGACAATCCTGTAGATAGGCAGGCCGATTCTAAGGACGACTAAAAGTCAATTCGTGAATAGAACATAATGGAACGACGGGTGATTCCGTTTACTATTATCGAATCCACGAACGACCCTATGTCGATGCGTTGAGATGTCTTGAACGTGATTCGACACGAGTCGATTACGCAAGAATCCTTGGAGCCGCCAGTCAATCTAAGTTGTACCTGAAATGGCATTGGGCGAAATTGACATGGCATGAGAACTAAAGAGTGGGCTTCGAATTATTGGGAACGTCCAGGACGGACTTTGAATGAAGCTATTTCAACAGTAGACAAAGCTAGTTAAGCCAAGCAACTGGAAAAGGGATTTTTGGACCGAGAAAGTGAGCCCATGAGGACGTGGGCCAGGCCAAGCCAGTGTGGGCATTAGGCCCAAGGTGGGACAGCCACCATAGTGGGCCCAAAGCAAGCAAATGAGCCCATTGGGCCAAAACCAACTATTGATCTTTCAAGCCCATGGTCCAACCTTAAGCCGATTTGAGCCTAATCAATGCCCAGCCCACTCCTATTCATGGCCTAGCCCATTTCTTAGGCGCATCCACCAATTTCAGCCCAAGGATAGATTGGTAATTTGTGCAAGGAGGAAATGACCAAATTACCCCTAAAAGCTTATGGATAAGGGTAAAAGAAGAAAGAGAAGATGATGTCATGGCATGGGGACTTGAAGCAAGCATTGAAGGGCTTGATGGGGGCCTTGACAACTCTCACTTCACCCTCTCTCTCTCCTCCTTAAGCTCTCCCTCGACGGAGCTCTCTCTCTCCTCGTTTTCCTCATCCTCTAGTTTCTGCTCCAGCCGACCTCTCTCTAAAGATCTAAGTTGAAAGTGGTCTTCTCGGACGAATTAGCCAACAATTCATCAATCCTCGTGACCAGTACATCCAGACCGTTCCAATGAGTCCAACCTCGCCCCAAACGGAGCTACCAGCCGTCCTCTATGGCTGCCGCAAGATGCCGGTTGCCGGTCCATCGGTCTACTGCCTACCTACACTATTTCGCGTTTCTCTTCATTTTTTTCCCATTTCAACCATTTCTTTGCCTGTTCCATCCCCCTAAAAGACCCCCAAGACCCCCGGAGCTACTAGTTGCCGGCCAACCCCTCGCCGGAGCTCCGGTCAAGCCATCCAACTTGTTTTCTCATCCAGCAGGGCTGTTTTTCAGAATTTCAGAGGTAGTCTGAGCTGTGGTTGCTGTATTGAGCTAGGGACCACCATGGATCGTTGTGGTAGAGGTCTTGGTGCATAGCCACCATCGTTGCCGCCACGTCGATGTCTTCGGCCCACTTAACAAGTGAGTTTAGCTCCTAATCCTTTGATTATAGCCTAAACTTGCTTAGGGTTAATTTAATTAGTGTTAATTCTAGTTTAAGTGATTTAATTAAGTTATATTAGTCATAAGATAGGTGGTTAGATTAATGGCTAAGATTAGTTTGGCTTGATTTTACTTTATTAGATTAATGATGCTTATGTGGTTAATTAAGCATCTTTATTTTAATTGATTGATTTCCTTAATTTAATTATTATTTTAAAGATTTCTGAATATAATTTATTATTTATTAAATTCTGAAAATTCATTGTTCAAGCGACACTATTCATAAAATATTGTTCACGTACAATCTGTTCATCTAAAATGCAAAAAGTGTCTAAAATTCATGTTTATTGATTCTATGAAGTGATTGGAAGTGTTATTGCCTAAACATCCGCTTGAAATGTATGTTTTTCACAAAAAGGGGAAAATGGTTTGTCCGAGGGACATGGGAGATGGATCGCTTTTATGAAAAAGTGGGTCATGTTGAGAGAATCGATTGGTCGTGAGTTGGTAAAGAACTAAGTGTTACACGATAATGAAACCTCGTGTGAGCCACCTATAGTACCTTATACCGTTGTTTATGGTAGTCAAGGTCTAAGTGCTACATGATAACTTGAGTCACATGGAAGACACCTCTAGAAGCCTTGCAATGCATAGTATAGGGGCTAAGTGCTCCACGATCATGAGACTTCATCTGAGTTACCTCTAGAACTTTATACTAGTGCTTTTCATGGCCAAGAACTAAGTGCTACATGATAATGGAACTTCGTGGGAGCCACCTCTAGTACCTTGAGCTATTGCTTAATATAGTCGAGAACTAAGTGCTATACAATAGTGTGAATTCATGGGAGCCATCTTTAGTACCTCGAACTATGACTAATTGAGGTCAGAGACTAAGTGCCACACAATTTTAGAACTTCGCGAGGAGAGGGCACCTCTAGAACCTTGAGCTTGGTATGGAGTATTGAGTGAGATAGTTGCGCCTTATTATGGGGTAAAATTGTGCCACATCATTTCATCGTTGATTTTGGTCACGTATGAGTTGAGCACATTGTTTATGGCACGTTTGTATGAATTGATAACATGCAGGGTGTGGCAATAGCCAGGTGAGATCGCTTGTGAGGCAACTCATGTGTGATTGACGAACTGCGTCATCTAATGGCCATGCACATTGTGTGTATCATGCTGAGTGTTATGACGTGTAGGGTATGGCATACTAGGTAATGTTGTATGAGAATCGATTGTTGGTTGTTGCTTGTTGTGGGGTGGTTCTGGAGAAATACCCCGAGTTGAGTTGGTGTTCTAACCGGGGGCTTAGGGGAGGACTTGCTGAGATTTATATCTCATTGGTTATTGTATAAACATTTTTAAGTCCCTAGTGATAAGGAGCCGGAGCTTAAAGCGGAAGGGTCAGGAGCATAAATGGCCCAGTAGTTCTTTATGAGATAAACCTTCTGTATAAGCTTGAGGTGTTTATGAAAGTGTATTTGATTTCAAGCTAGTTGTCTAGCTTTTCTATCCCATGTTTGTTGTTGTCAGGGGATTAGTGAATTCGCTTCCGCATGTTTAATAAAATGAAAAGGGTCGGCAACGAATCTTGGGAACGTCGCAAAATTTCTATCGACCACTGAGAGATGTGCGCGCGCTCGAGGTTCAAGGCGTGACACCTAGCCTGTCCTACCTAGCTAAGCCTACCTATCCTATTTTCTAGCCTAAGCATGATGAGTTCATTTAATGTGCATTAAATGGCATTAATGGAACTTGGGGTGGAAGTAAAGCAAGAAGCAGTCTTAGCCCTCCATTTTTGTCTTCGGGGGTAAAGATGTATCTTGGCCACTCATTTTCTCTCTCATTCTCTCATTTCTCTCACTTTCTCTCTCCCTCCCTCCCTCCCTCCCTCCCTCCCCCTCTCTCTCTCTCCCCCCAACCCTTTGAACGAATTTTCACTCACTTTCTCTCTCCATTTTCTTGCACCAGCTGAACCCTCTCATCCTCCCCATCCCTCATCTCACACCCATATCCCTCTCTTTTCCTCTTGCTTGGAGCCACCGTGAACCACCGGAAGTTGCACGCCCTTACCGTTGCCGTGGCCGATTCGCTATCCTCATCACCTCACGCCACTGTCCCTTGGCTGTTTTTGACAGGGGTAGTATAACCACCTAAGGGAGTGAATAGGTGTAAAAACAAATGGGTCAATAGATGTAGTAAAAATGTTTTCTTGAAACTAAGTCTAATTGACACCAGACTTCTAATATAGATTCAAACTTAAATAAGATGTTTTGAAAAGTAGCAAAACTTAGAAAAATATCACAAAATTAAAGGAGTTAAGGGAAGGGAAAATTGAACACAAGATATATAGTGGATTTCACAATGAATTGAAAGAGAATTACAAAGATATGAGTTTGATCGCTCAGTGAAGAGTTTCTTTTTCTCTCACTAAGTCACCTTGAGTACAAAGAAAGAGAATTACAAAGATATGAGTTTGATAGCTCAGTGAAGAGTTTCATTTTCTCTCGCTAAGTCACTTCTTTGTGTTTCTCTCTCTCTCTCTCTCTCTCTCTCTCTCTCTCTCTCTCTCGTACAAATATGAGCACTATCGATGAAGAACAAGTGATTTGAGAAGCTTCAGACTTTGGAATTTTAATTTTCACGCCCTCTCTCAAATGACTCGAATGACCTCCTTAAATACTCCTCAATGCCTTTATGACCGTTAGCACTATCCAGATGAATTCTTTCAATCAACCCATTGGATAGAATTAATCAAGGTGAAAATTTGATGATCCTAATCACCCATATTATCATAATCTAGGTTTTCATAAGTAGATTCTTTCCAAAAAGGAACTTGTCTTCGGAATTGATTTCACCAATCCGTGATTGATTTTATCAAAATTTATAAAAGGTAAGTGAGATTCTCAGCCAGAAAGCCAGATATATCTTGCTTGTACTGAATCCTTGTTGAAAGATCAATAATCTTGAGTTTGATTATATCTTCGTTCTTCACTTGGGTTCAGTTTGGATCTTTGTCAGAGTGGGAAAGACTTCTGATGTAAAATAAACTTTGACAAATTTCCACAGAAGTCTAGCATTCCTCAGAATAAGAATAAGAGAAGGAAAGTTTTGTCAACTTCAAAATCTAATAGGAATTCTCTCAACAATCTCCCATTTTTTGATGGTGACAAAATTTTCATGCAGATTTAAACATTATATCTTGCAAAACAACACTTTAGCAGGACATGATAATTTATAACAATAACAAATCATTATAAAACTGAATAACATAGAGTCTGCATTCGCAAAACACATTAGTCTTAACAGTTTTGCAACAACAATGCCAATTAAAGTTCAAACATAAGTTCAAAAGTTTGAGCACCACAAAAAAAAAAAAAACAATCAAGTTCAAAGCACAACAAAAAATGAAAGTGCTAGTACTAACACTTAGAGGGGGTAAATAGGTGTTCAAAAGAAATCTTGACAAATAAATGCAGAATAAAATAAGTTTCGAGCAAAGTCTAAATAAGGATCAGAGTCTAATAATCGAGCCACCAGACTTTTGGTAGATGTTCAGAATTTGTTATGCGATAGAATAGACTTCTGAAATAACCTGTAAGTATGCAACAGACTTAAGTATGAAGAGTTAAGGAAAGAGAATGTTGCACATGAAATTTATAGTGGTTCGGCTTGGATCAAGCCTACGTCCACCCTCCCATGCTAACAGCCTTATGGCTAAATTCTAGTATGCGATCAATAAGAGATCACAACTTTGAATGCAAACACTCAGTGGTATATCACACTATCTCACTAAGTCACTCTTTTGGTATTTTTCTCACGATCACAAACGTTTAAACTCACCAAAGACAAGTCTATGATCAAAGGTCACTCAAACTTTGGAATTATAAATTCTACATTCCGTCTCTTACTTGCTCATCGGTCTTTGGTCTCCTTAAATACTCATCCACTTCCAAACTAGCCGTTGGACAATATCTAGAGGATCGTCTTCCAATCTACCCATTGGACAGATCTGTATCTAGAAGATTTAGTAGCCGATGAGTGATAGAAGTAGAATCCCAAGTTGATTCTGATCGCCCATACAAATAGAATCTTGGTTTCCATAAGTAGAGCTTTTTCATTTAGAAAGTTCTTGTCTTCAAGATCCAATTGTCAATCAATTAGATTGAGTCAATCAAATCTATCTTGATGTAGAATCCAAACCAGATCACTAGTCGTTATATGTTTGGGGCTTGTGTTACGTCTTGTCAAGTTGTCTTGTTCTGAACATGCTTCGTTCTGAATCTGTTATGTTCTAAACTTATGTCTTATTTTGGACCTACTCACGTTGTGGACTTATGTCTTGTTCTGGATATAAAGTCTGAGGGTGTTCTACCTGAGGTAGAGTTCGAGTGTTTTCTATCTAAAGTAGACTTTACAATCTGAATGTAAGTCGTAACATATTATGCTTCTGAATAGATTTTGCCTTAAGGTCTGGACACAATTTGAATAAGTTCAGCTTCAACAAATTTCCTGTCTTCTAGTTCTTCCAAGTATAAACTTTGATAATATCCTTTACATGTTTTATCATATGCATAGTCTATTACTAAACCATCAAACATGTTAGTAGTCTTGGATTTATTTTGTCATCTTCAAAACATCATAAGGGATTTCCCTAACAAAAACAATTTGTCAAGAACTTTAAATCTGCTCTTTCCCCCTTTTTGTCATCAGCAAAAAGATAGAGTCAATTAAGCATAAAAAGAGGTCGAGTTGAAGAAGAAGATTAGGGCTGTTTGCGTACATGAACAAGTTGGAAATCCTCTAAAGACTGCACAGTCTCCTCAAGTTTATTCAGGCACTAATGATAGACAGTCTTCACTTTTACCACAGTCTGCGAAGCCTGTTGATGCAATGTTTGAACCTGAGTGTCAAGAGACTGTACCTTGTCCGTAAGGAATTCTGAGGTAGATCTTAAAGAAGCATGCAACTTCTGAATTTCAAACTCCATCACATATTGCTTTGTCTTTATCTCTAGGAGGAGTTCTACTATACATGGATAGTTTGCTTCCAGTTCTGTTTAGGCACTAGCTTTAGTAAAATGAGTTTGTGGAGCATTTGGAAGTGAAGGAACGTCAACCTGAACGTGTGCAATTTGTTGCTCCCCTTGAATTGTAGTTTCTTTCTCAAGACCTTCCATTGGGACTTTAGGGAAATGAGATGTGAATACATCTTCAGCATTTGCAGGGGATCTACTGATACCATCACTAGCAATAAGTGCAATGATTGGAGTTTTCTCACGTTCTCCCCCTATTTTGGTACCTTCAAGTTGAGAAGAAACTTCTTCTTCTTAAACCTTTTCCTTTCTAACACGAGTTTGCTTTTCTGGTTCAATCTCCTTAACTTCAGGGGCATCAATGTCCCTAGTGTCTTCAGTCTCTTCTAGTTCTGGGTTCACACCAGCATCTCCTTCCGAGTCTTCATCCTCATTCTCCTTCTCTTCAGACTCTTCAGCATCACTTTCTTCTTCCTGTTCCTTTTCACTCTTTTCTTCTTCATCCTTCTCAGAATCAGCAAAACCTTGAAGATTACACAAGGCAATGGTAGAGATTGTCAAATCATCATCTTCCTCCTCTTCATCCTGTAGAAGGATAGATTTCTTCTTCTTTGATGTCTTTGAGACAACACTCTTTCCTTTGCACTTCTTTGCAGCAATAGATCCTTCCTTGATTTTGGTAGATGATTCTTTCTTCAGAAGATCCAGGGCTTTAGAGAGTTCTTTTAGCTACATCTTGGAGATCATTTTCATTCCAATTTCTATAGGAGCAAGAGTCCTTAATCGAAGCTGAGATGATGGCTGAATCTAAAAGTGTTTAAATAGTTCGGTTACCAAAGTAGAGTTGGGTAGTTACCCTTTTCCTTTCATCATTGTTTTGTACATGTGTAAAAATATAGTGTGCGGAGGTGAAAAAGCAACTCCATTGCATATTGCCCACATTATCTTTGCTTCAAATCTTGAAACATCAGTCTTAGAAGCAGCTTTAGGTCTGATGCAGTTTACGACTATCTTGTGCAACAAAATATTTGAAGCAGGCATTCGAGAGTAAGTGATACTCCCACTCGGAAATCTGTCTTGCACTAGAAACTTAGTGGCTTGTATAACGGACTGATTAGTGGGTAGAAAACCACTTCTTTCTACTCCAAAAATGTAAGCCAGAAGATTCACATCTACATCAAAGACTCCATCGCATGCAGTAAACTATATACGAGTAGGATCCAAAATAGACAGATTTGAGTAAAAGTATGATGTTAATTCATGATATGCTTCGGGCGTCTCTACACAAAATGTCTCAAACTGAAGTTTGGCTAACTTTTCCCTCAAGTTAACTTTGATAGTATCCATAAAGTCAAAATCTACAGTACGAGGGTTGATGACCCCCTATTCAGCATTTGAGCATAAACCTTCTTATGATCTTTTGAATGAAACAATTTTTTCCTTTCCCTAGTTATTTCAGCCGCAACTCTCATCTTTGGTTGGAAATTTTTAAAGATCCTTTCATCGTCATCTTTATTTTTAGGCTGATTTTCTGATCCAAAATGAGGATCAGAAGAAAAGTTCAAAAATTCCTTCTCTGCTATTATGGCCACTGCCAATCCTAACCTTTCCACAGCTTTTAAAAACAGAGTTTCATTTTCGTAGCCATTATTTTTCATAAAATTACCGATGAAGTCCATAGGACTTCCTCCCAATTTCAAAAACTTATAGTGTTTAAAGAGTACCTCAGGCTTCTTTATTGAAATGAGGGTCGCTTCTTGAGTAACTTCCTCATCTGCAGAATGGTGTGGAGAACCCCGGGGTGAATCTTCTCAGGTTAGATCAAAGTGAGTTGGTCCTTCGGGAATATTCCGAGGCCCGCGACTAGCAATGCGAGAAGATTTCCTTTGGAATGACATTGAGGTAGATTTGGAGGACTTCGATGACATGCTTGTGTAGAAGAGAGTAAGAAATTTGTAGAGAGTTTGTGAGAGAATTCAAGAGAGACAAGAGTTTGAAAGTTAGGGTTTGAAAGCACACTGTGTTTGTGGCACCCCTCGACGGCCCCCGATCCGTTAGGGTCGCCACAAATCATGTCCTTTCTCTTTATCTTAAAGTCTATTACCCTGATACCATAAAAGTTTGATAAATCTATAAATCTTGGGGGTTTATTTCATTTAGATCGGTCCTAGCACAGTTTATATAGTGGAAGCAAAATCCAACATCTCCCTATTCGAAATTCAGAAACAATGCACACCAACTAAAACTTTTATAAGATAAAGACGAACACTTTTATTTACATAAGCTTGATAGACATCATAAGTCGGTAAACCAAATTTTTCCGTGGTTTTCTATACCTGGCTACATACTCAAAAGATAACTGACTCCCTTTTTCTTTTCTTTCCAAACAGTCATATACATAAGTCTATTAGTCAGTGTCGGCGGTCCAAAAATGCTTCATCTGCTAACCGTCACTCTGGGTCACACACAGCCCGGTCCTTCAGCTGGCGGCTGCGGCAACATCCCCAGCATGATCCCACGATGGCAGACGTGCATAGACAGAAACTCTTGAATGATTGGGCCAGCGGGCGAACCAATGTCATACATGACTAGAACCCGCACTCAAATAAAAACCAACCCTCGTATCTCGAGGTGATGATGCTCCGTACACTCACACTCAACATCGGCCAGTATACCATAGAATGTGCCAGGGGTGACTGGTAATAGAGGCATATCTCCTACTTTGAAATGTTAGTCCCTAAACGGGGTGAGTACAACCACTCAGCAATAAAAGATTCATTAAGCTATATCACGCAGTACCATCAATATCCAGATTCATGCAAGATAGACAAAAATAGGTAGTTAAAGGATAGGCATGCATCAAAATCATGAAATTCTTCAATGCAATGGCAAATGTAGTTTCAAAGAATCAAAATACATCATGTCTAGTTACACATGTCCCGATCATAGGGCCAAACTGTAATGACACATCCCATTCCATGCCATAAAATTTAGCCCCATAACCAGACCACACTCACACTTAATATAATTATCATATTTAATCATTCAAACGGTTTTATCCCCCCATAGAACCAATGTTTGCTTCCTTCTGGGATTTCGCATCTACCCTGGCATTGTGAAAGCCTCCGGCTTTCAGCCACTTAGGGCCACCGGGCATCCAAAGCGTATCAGACCTCCAGGCATCTCGTAACCCACTTGGCATCACGAGGAATACCTCCGAGGCTCACCATGAGAATGGTTACCCCAGCCCTCCGGATTTACGTACCGACTAGCATACAACCGGGCATCCACAAGGCATTGACTCATTCAATCCTTTGGGTATCTCAACTCCTGGGGCATCGTTGACCCGAGGGTCCAATGGCAACAATTAACATCTTAATTCCCAAAAATACTTTCAAATGCAATGACAAGATGTCCCAAGAATCCTTCATCAAATCTCAATATTGCATAATATGCCAATGCCAATATCATCATATCAAATAGCAATTTAAGATGCATTCACCTTTGGGACAAATTGAGCAAATTCGGAACAAAACAGCTCAAACATCACAATGCGCAGTTTTAGTAATAATTTGGAATAACCCCTAAATGAACTCAGAAAATTCTGAAATTTTGGTATGTTATAGATGAGACCTAAAGTGCACATAAATTGTCAAGGGTCTACTACTCAAAATCAAGGCAAAAGTGCACATAAATTGTCAACACATTTGCTGTAGCGACGTTTCTCTGTTTTTTTGCGCAGTTTCTGTTCCGTGGCTTACCACATGAAATATTTGAGACACTCGAATGAGATTTTCGGCAAATAGCCCGACAAAACGGGTCACCATCATATCGTCAAGGGTCTCTTACTCAAAATCAAGGCAAAATTGCACATAAATTGTCAAAAAATTTGTTATTGCGACGTTTCTCTGTTTTTTTACGCGGTTTAGTTTTTGTTCCGTGGCCTACCACGGAAATATTTGAGACTCTCGAATGAGATTTTCGGCAAAAAGCCCGAAAAAACAGGTCAAATCATATCGTCAAGGGTCTCCTACTCAAAATCAAGGCAAAAGTGCACATAAATTGGCAAAAAATTAGCCATTGCGATGTTTCTCTGTTTTTCTGCTCGGTTTCTTTTCCGTGGCCTACCACGGAAATGTTTGAGACACATTCGAATGAGATTTTCGGCAAAAAGCCCGAAAAAAGCGGGTCACCGTCATATCGTCAAGGGTCTCCTACTCAAAATCAAGCCAAAAGTGCACATAAATTGGCAAAAAATTAGCTATAGCGACGTTTCTCTGTTTTTCTGCGCGGTTTCGTTTTCCGTGGCCTACCACGGAAATATTTGAGACATTCGAATGAGATTTTCGGCAAAAAGCCCGAAAAAACGGGTCACCGTCATATCGTCAAGGGTCTCATACTCAAAATCAAGGGAAAAGTGCACATAAATTGGCAAAAAATTAGCTATAGCGACGTTTCTGTTTTTTTGCGGTTTCTTTCCGTGGCCTACCACAGGAAATATTTAAGACACTCGAATGAGATTTTCGGCAAAAAGCCTGAAAAAACGGATCACCGTCATATCGTGAAGGGTCTACTACTCAAAATCAAGGCAAAAGTGCACATAAATTGTGAAAAAATTCGCTATTGCGACGTTTCTCGTTTTTTCGCGGTTTTGTTCGTGGCCTACCACGGAAATATTTGAGACATTCGAATGAGATTTTCGGCAAAAAGCCTAAAAAAACGGGTCACCGTCATATCGTCAAGGGTCTCCTACTCAAAATCAATGAAAAAGTGCACATAAATTGGCAAAAAATTAGCTATAGCGACGTTTCTCTATTTTTCTGCGCAGTTTCCATTCCGTGTCCTACCCCAAGAAATATTTGAGACAGTAGAATGAGATTTTCGGCAAAAAGCCGTAAAAAACGGGTCGCCATCATATCGTCAAGCGTCTCCTACTCAAAATAAAGGTAAAAGTGCACATAAATTTGCAAAAAATAAGCTATAGCGACCTTTCTCTATTTTTCTGTGTAGTTTCTGTTCCGTGGCTTACAACGGGAAATATTTGAGACATTCGAATGAGATTTTCAGCAAAAGCCCGAAAAAAACGGGTCACCGTCATATCGTCAAGGGTCTCCTACTCAAAATCAAGGCAAAAGTGCACATAAATTGGCAAAACATTAACTATAGCGACGTTTCTCTATTTTTTTCTGCGCGAGTTTCTTTTCCGTGGCCTACCACGGGAAATATTTGAGACATTCGAATGAGATTTTCGGCAAAAAGCCCGAAAAAACGGCTCACCGTCATATCGTCAAGGGTCTCCTACTCAAAATCAAGGCAAAAGTGCACATAAATTGGCAAAAAATTAGCTATAGCGACGTTTCTCTGTTTTTTCTGCGCAGTTTTCTTTTCCGTGGCCTACCACAGGAAATATTTGAGACACTCGAATGAGATTTACGGCAAAAAGCCCGACAAAACGGGTCACCATCATATCGTCAAGGGTCTCCTACTCAAAATCAAGGCAAAAGTGCACATAAATTGTCAAAAAATTTGTTATTGCGACGTTTCTCTGTTTTTCTGCGCAGTTTTTGTTCCGTGGCTTACCACAGGAAATATTTGAGACTCTCGAATGAGATTTTCGGCAAAAAGCCCGAAAAAACGGGTCACCGTCATATCGTCAAGGGTCTCCTACTCAAAATCAAGGCAAAAGTGCACATAAATTGTCAAAAAATTTGTTATTGCGACGTTTCTCTGTTTTTTTGCGCAGTTTTTATTCCGTGGCTTACCACAGGAAATATTTGAGACTCTCGAATTAGATTTTCGGCAAAAAGCCCGAAAAAACGGGTCACCGTCATATCGTCAAGGGTCTCCTACTCAAAATTAAGGCAAAAGTGCACATAAATTGTCAACACATTTGCTATAGCTACGTTTCTCTGTTTTTTTGCGCAGTTTCAGTTCCGTGGCTTGCCACAGGAAATATTTTAGACACTCGAAAGAGATTTCCGGCAAAAAGCCCGAAAAAACAAGTCACCGTCATATCGTCAAGGGTCACCTCCTCAAAATCAAGGCAAAAGTGCACATAAATTGGTAAAAAATTAACCATTGCGACGTTTCTCTGTTTTTCTGCGCAGTTTCTATTCGGTGGCCTAGCACAGGAAATATTTGAGACACTCGAATGAGATTTTCGGCAAAAAGCCCGAAAAAACGGGTCACCCTCATATCGTCAAGGGTCTACTACTCAAAATCAACCCAAAAGTGCACATAAATTGTCAAAAAATTCGCTATTGCGACGTTTCTCTGTTTTTTTGCGCCGTTTCTATTCCGTGGCTTGCCACAAGAAATATTTGAGACACTCGAATGAGATTTTCGGCAGAAAGCCCGAAAAATAGGTCACCGTCATATCGTCAAGGGTCTCCTGCCGAAAATCAAGGAAAAAGTGCACATAAATTTGCAAAAAATGAGCTATAGCGACGTTTCTCTGTTATTCTGCACAGTTGTTGCTCCGTGGCCTACCACAGGAAATATTTGAGACACTCGAATGAGATTTCCGGCAAAAAGCCCGACAAAACGGGTCACCATCATATCGTCAAGGGTCTCCTACTCAAAATCAAGGCAAAAGTGCACATAAAGTGTCAAAAAATTTGTTATTGTGACGTTTCTCTATTTTTCTGCGCAGTTTTTGTTCCGTGGCTTACCACAAGAAATATTTCAGACTCTCGAATGAGATTTTCGGCAAAAAGCCCGAAAAAACGGGTCACCGTCATATTGTCAAGGGTGTCCTACTCAAAATCAAGGCAAAAGTGCACATAAATTGTCAAAAAATTTGCTATTGCGACGTTTCTCTGTTTTTCTGCGCGCAGTTTTTATTCCGTGGCCTACCACAGGAAATATTTGAGACATTCGAATGAGATTTTCGGCAAAAAGCCCGAAAAAACGGCTCACCGTCATATCGTCAAGGGTCTCCTACTCAAAATCAAGGCAAAAGTGCACATAAATTGGCAAAAAATTTGCTATAGCGACGTTTCTCTGTTTTTACGCGGTTTCGTTCCGTGGCTTACCACGGGAAATATTTGAGACATTCGAATGAGATTTTCGGCAAAAAGCCCGAAAAAAAACGGCTCACCGTCATATCGTCAAGGGTCTCCTACTCAAAATCAAGGCAAAAGTGCACATAAATTGGCAAAAAATTAGCTATAGCGACGTTTCTCTGTTTTTCTGCGCGGTTTTGTTCCGTGGCCTAACGGGAAATATTTGAGACACTCGAATGAGATTTTCGGCAAAAAGCCCGAAAAAACGGTTCACCCTCATATCGTCAAGGGTCTACTACTCAAAATCAACCCAAAAGTGCACATAAATTGTCAAAAAATTCGCTATTGCGACGTTTCTCTGTTTTTTTGCGCCGTTTCTGCTCCGTGGCTTGCCACAGGAAATATTTGAGACACTCGAATGAGATTTTCAGCAAAAAGACCGAAAAACAGGTCACCGTCATATCGTCAAGGGTCTCCTACTCAAAATCAAGGAAAAAGTGCACATAAATTGGCAAAAAATTAGCTATAGCGACGTTTCTCTTTTTTGCACGGTTTTGCATTCCGTGGCCTACCACCGGAAATATTTGAGACAGTCGAAGGAGATTCTCGGCAAAAAGGCCGAAAAACGGCTCACCATCATATCGTCAAGGGTTTCCTACTCAAAATCAAGGCAAAAGTGCACATAAATTGGCAAAAAATTTGCTATGGCGATGTTTCTCTGTTTTTCTGCGCAGTTTGTGTTCCGTGGCCCACAACAAGAAATATTTGAGACAGTCGAACGAGATTTTCGGCAAAAAGCCCGAAAAAACGGCTCACCGTCATATCGTCAAGGGTCTCCTACTCAAAATCAAGGCAAAAGTGCACATAAATTGGCAAAAAATTAGCTATAGCGACGTTTCTCTGTTTTTTACTCGGTTTTTTTTCCGTGGGTACCACAGGAAATATTTGAGACATTCGAGTGAGATTTTCGGCAAAAAGCCCGAAAAAACGGCTCACCGTCATATCGTCAAGGGTCTCCTACTCAAAATCAAGCCAAAAGTGCACATAAATTGGGAAAAAATCAGCTATAGCGACGTTTCTCTGTTTTTCTGCGCAGTTTCTATTCCTTGGTCTATCACAGGAAATATTTGAAACATTTGAATGAGATTTTCGTCAAAAAGCCCGAAAAAACGGCTCACCGCCATATCGTCAAGGGTCTCCTACTCAAAATCAAGCCAAAAGTGCACATAAATTGGCAAAAAATTAGCTATAGCGACGTTTCTCTGTTTTTTACGCGCAGTTTTATTCCGTGGCCTACCACAGGAAATATTTGAGACATTCGAATGAGATTTTCGGCAAAAAGCCTGAAAAAACGGCTCACCGTCATATCGTCAAGGGTCTCCTACTCAAAATCAAGGCAAAAGTGCACATAAATTGGCAAAAAATTAGCTATAGCGACGTTTCTCTTTTTTCTGCGCGGTTTCTATTCCGTGGCCTACCACGGGAAATATTTGAGACATTCGAATGAGATTTTCGGCAAAAAGCCCGAAAAAACGGCTCACCGTCATATCGTCAAGGGTCTCCTACTCAAAATCAAGGCAAAAGTGCACATAAATTGGCAAAAAATTTAGCTATAGCGACGTTTCTCGTTTTTTCGCGGTTTTTGTTCCGTGGCCTACCACGGGAAATATTTGAGACATTCGAATGAGATTTTCGGCAAAAATCCCGAAAAAACGGCTCACCGTCATATCGTCAAGGGTCTCCTACTCAAAATCAAGGCAAAAGTGCACATAAATTGGCAAAAAATTAGCTAGAGCGACGTTTCTCAGTTTTTCTGCGCAGTTTCTTTTCCGTGGCCTACCACAGGAAATATTTGAGACATTCAAATGAGATTTTCGATAAAAAGCCCGAGAAAACGGCTCACCGTCAAATCGTCAAGCGTCTCCTACTCAAAATCAAGGCAACAGTGCACATAAATTGGCAAAAAATTAGCTATAGCGACGTTTCTCTGTTTTTCTGCGCAGTTTCTATTCCGTGGCCTACCACAGGAAATATTTGAGACATTCGAATGAGATTTTCGGCAAAAAGCCCGAAAAAACGGCTCACCGTCATATCGTCAAGGGTCTCCTACTCAAAATCAAGGCAAAAGTGCACATAAATTGGCAAAAAATTAGCTATAGCGACGTTTCTCTGTTTTTCTGCGCAATTTCTATTCCGTGGCCTACACGGGGAAATATTTGAGACATTCTAATGAGATTTTCGGCAAAAAGCCCGAAAAAACGGCTCACCGTCATATCGTCAAGGGTCTCCTACTCAAAATCAATTCAAAAGTGCACATAAATTGGCAAAAAATTAGCTATAGCGCGTTTCTCTGTTTTTCAACGCGTTTTTTTTCCGTGGCCTACAACAAGAAATATTTGAGATGCTCGAATGAGATTTTCGGCAAAAAGCCGGAAAAAACGGCTCACCGTCATATCGTCAAGGGTCTCCTACTCAAAATCAAGGCAAAAGGGCACATAAATTGGCAGAAAATTTGCCAATTGTGACATTTCTCTGTGTTTCTGCGCAGTTTCTGTTCGGTGGCCTACCACAGGAAATATTTTAGACACTCGAATGAGATTTTCGGCAAAAAGCCGGAAAAAACGGGTCACCGTCATATCATCAAGGGTCACCTCCTCAAAATCAAGGTAAAAGTGCACATAAATTGGCAAAAAATTTACTATAGCGACGTTTCTCTATTTTTCTGCGCAGTTTCTGTTCCGTGGCCTACCACAGGAAATATTTAAGACACTCGAATGAGATTTTCGGCAAAAAGCCCGAAAAAACGGGTCACCGTCATATCGTCAAGGGTCTCCTACTCAAAATCAAGGCAAAAGTGCACATAAATTGGCAAAAAATTAACCATTGCGACGTTTCTCTGTTTTTCTGCGCAGTTTCTTTTCCGTGGCCTACCACAGGAAATATTTGAGACACTCGAATGAGATTTTCGGCAAAAAGCCCGAAAAAACGGGTCACCGTCATATCGTCAAGGGTCTCCTACTCAAAATCAAGGCAAAAGTGCACATAAATTGGCAAAAAATTAACTATAGCGAGGTTTTTCTGTTTTTCTGAGCAGTTTCTGTTCCGTGGCCTACCACAGGAAATATTTGAGACAGTCGAATAAGATTTTCCGCAAAAAGCCATAAAAAATGGGTCCCCGTCATATCGTCAACGGTCTCCTACTCAAAATCAAGGCAAAAGTGCACATAAATTGGCAAAAAAATTAGCTATAGCGACGTTTCTCTGTTTTTTTGCGTAGTTTCTGTTTCGTGGCCTACCACAAGAAATATTTGAGACACTCGAATTAGATTTTCAGCACAAAGCCCGAGAAAACGGGTCATCGTCATATCGTCAAGGGTCTCCTACTCAAAATCAAGGCAAGAGTGCACATAAATTGGCAAAAAATTAACCATTTCGACGTTTCTCTATTTTTCTGCTCAGTTTCTTTTCCGTGGCCTATCACAGGAAATATTTGAGACACTCGAATGAGATTTTCGGCAAAAATCCCGAAAAAAGGGTCATCGTCATATCGTCAAAGGGTCTACTAGTCAAAATCAAGGCAAAAGTGCACATAAATTGTCAAAAAAATTCGCTATTGCGACGTTTCTCTGTTTTTCTGCGCAGTTTCTTTTCGTGGCCTACGACAGAAAATATTTGAGACACTCGAATGAGATTTTCGGCAAAAAACACCCAAAAAGGGTCACCGTCATATCGTCAAGGGTCTCCTACTCAAAATCAAGGCAAAAGTGCACATAAATTGGAAAAAAATTAACCATTGCGACGTTTCTCTGTTTTTCTGCGTTGTTTCTGTTCCGTGGCCTACCACAGGAAATATTTGAGACACTCGAATGAGATTTTCGGCAAAAATTCCGAAAAAACGAGTCACCGTCATATCGTCAAGGGTCTCCTACTCAAAATCAAGGCAAAAGTGAACATAAATTGGCAAAAAATTAACCATTGCGACGTTTCTCTGTTTTTCTGCGCAATTTCTGTTCGGTGGCCTAGCACAGGACATATTTGAGACAATCGAATGAGATTTTCGGCAAAAAGCCCGAAAAAACGGGTCACCGTCATATCGTCAAGGGTCGCCTACTGAAAATCAATTAAAAAGTGCACATAAATTTGCAAAAAATTAGCTCTAGCGACGTTTCTCTGTTATTCTACGTAGTTGCTACTCCGTGGCCTACCACAAGAAATATTTGAGACACTCGAATGAGATTTTTGGCAAAAAGCCCGAAAAAACGGGTCACCGTCATATCGTCAAGGGTCTACTACTCAAAATCAAGGCAAAAGTGCACATAAATTGTCAAAAAATTCGCTATTGCGACGTTTCTCTGTTTTTCTGCGCAGTTTCTTTTCCGTGGCCTACGACAGGAAATATTTGAGACACTCGAATGAGATTTTCGGCAAAAAGCCCCAAAAAACGGGTCACCGTCATATCGTCAAGGGTCTCCTACTCAAAATCAAGGCAAAAGTGCACATAAATTGGAAAAAAATTAACCATTGCGACGTTTCTCTGTTTTTTTGCGTAGTTTCTGTTCCGTGGCCTGCCACCGGAAATATTTGAGACACTCGAATGAGATTTTCGGTAGAAAGCCCGAAAAAACGGGTCACCGTCATATCGTCAAGGGTCTCCTACTCAAAATCAAGGCAAAAGTGCACATAAATTGGCAAAAAATTTGCTATAGCGGCGTTTCTCTGTTATTCTGCGCTTTTGCTATTCCGTGGCCTACCGCAGGAAATATTTGAGACACTCGAATGAGATTTTTGGCAAAAACCCGAAAAAACGGGTCACCGTCATTTCGTCAAGGGTCTCCTACTCAAAATCAAGGTAAAAGTGCACATAAATTGGCAAAAAATTAACCATTGCGACGTTTCTCTGTTTTTCTGCGCAGTTTCTATTCCGTGGCCCACCATAGGAAATATTTGAGACACTCGAATGAGATTTTCGACAAAAAGCCCAAAAAAACAGGTCACCGTCATATCGTCAAGCATCTCCTACTCAAAATTAAGGCAAAAGTGCACATAAATTGGCAAAAAATTTGCTATAGCGACGTTTCTCTGTTTTTTTGCGCAGTTTCTGTTCCGTGGCCTACCACAGGAAATATTTGAGACACTCGAATGAGATTTTTGGCAAAAAGCCCGAAAAAACTGGACACCGTCATATCGTCAAGGGTCTCCTACTCAAAATCAAGGCAAAAGTGCACATAAATTGTCAAAAAATTTGTTATAGCGACGTTTCTCTGTTTTTCTGCGCAGTTTCTATTTCGTGGCTTACCACATGAAATATTTGAGACACTCGAATGAGATTTTCGACAAAAAGCCCGAAAAAACGGGTCACCGTCATTTCGTCAAGGGTCTCCTACTCAAAATCAAGGCAAAAGTGCACATAAATTGTCAAAAAATTCGCTATTGCGACGTTTCTCTGTTTTTCTGCGCAGTTTCTATTCCGTGGCCTACCACAGGAAATATTTGAGACAGTAGAATGAGATTTTCGGCAAAAAGCCCGAAAAAACGGCTCACCGTCATTTTGTCAAGGGTCTCCTACTCAAAATCAAGGCAAAAGTGCACATAAATTGGCAAAAAATTAACCATTGCGACGTCTCTTTTTTTCTGCGCAGTTTCTGTTCCGTGGCCTACCACATGAAATATTTGAGACACTCGAATGAGATTTTCGGCAAAAAGCCCGAAAAAACTAGACACCGTCATATCGTCAAGCATCTCCTACTCAAAATTAAGGCAAAAGTGCACATAAATTGTCAACAAATTTGCTATAGCGACGTTTCTCTGTTTTTCTGCGCAGTTTTTGTTCCGTGGCCTACCACAGGAAATATTTGAGACACTCGAATGAGATTTTTGGCAAAAAGCCCGAAAAAACTGGACACCGTCATATCGTCAATGGTCTCCTACTCAAAATCAAGGAAAAGTGCACATAAATTGTCAAAAAAAATTTTATAGCGACGTTTCTCTGTTTTTCTGCGCAGTTTCTGTTCCGTGGCTTACCACAGGAAATATTTGAGACAGTAGATGAGATTTTCGGCAAAAGCCCGAAAAAACGGGTCACCGTCACATGAAAGAGTATGGCCAATTAGCAAAGTACCTATGTATTTTGATGAAGGGTCATCTTGACACTTCTTAAACATACTTTACAAGAGAAACTTATTAATCATTGCAAATAGCCACAACCTTATAAAGTCATTTACCTTTTTCTGGGTTTGGCCCACTAGAAAGGGTACACCTGGTCGTGGATGACATCAGAGTAGGTCTCTTTCCAATAGATGTATTTCACGAATGGGTTATGACTAAACCAAATCGAGAAGACCTAAGAGTGCGGCTCTCGACACGTTTTGAGAACAACAAATGATAGCAATGGACCACGTTGCACATCAAATAAAGGGGATAGTGTTGATGAACCACACAATCAAACCCTGATGAGAATGTGAACTTTATAGACTGGGCCATTAGGTGAACATAACACAAATTAAGTGTACATGAGTTAAACAAGTCCACAACATGCTTACTGGTGTTACTACACTCATGTTAAGCGAAACATAAATTAATTCACATGCATGATATGAAATGTAATTGTTTTTTTTTCTGAATTCAAAAATGATAATCTACTAGAGGTAGCTATGAAAACGTGAAAGGTACCGAAAGAGCGTTAGAGAGATTTAACGTAATCAAGTCCCTGTACCCAGAACCTCTGGTTTGCAGGAGTAAAATAATTCTCCCATTATTTTGCTGAGGTGTCTAATCGACCTACCGTAAATTGATTAGTGGCGACTCCCTTTTGCATGCTAAATATTTGAACCTAAGTCGCGAATTGGTATGGGCTTGGGGGAGCTTGAGCTAAGTTTAGGCTTAATAATCCATTAGCCAAACCCTAGGTGGCACATCGGAAATTTTTGGTCGTGACAGCTTGGCGACTCCACTAGGGATTTAAGTTAAAGCTCTTAGTCGACTAAGGCTGATTTTCTCTTTTATCTTTGAAAAAATACTTTTGCTTGGCAGTGAGGATCCCAGGTACGTCCCTAACATTTAAGGTGTTAAATGTTCTTGTAGGATGGGAGGTATAAGGGGAAGTGTTTGCTGACATTTGTTTTGCAGGGAGGTGTAGGAATGTATGGTTTACTTTCGGGAAAATGTCACAAATAGTCCCTATACTTTTGCCTAATGTGCAATTTCGTCCCTGAACTTTCGATCGGCTCAATTTGGTCCCTGAACTATTGATAAATGTCCAATTTAGTCCCTGAACTTTTGATCGGCTCAATTTGGTCCTTAAACTATTCATAAATGTCCGATTTGGTCCTTCCTTTTTTTAAAATTTTTTTAAATTTTTTAAATTTTTTAATGTTTTTTTAACTTTTTTTCCTTTTTTAAAATCGGACATTTATGAATAGTTCAAGGACCAAATTCGAGATCTAGCGATCAAAAGTTCAGGGACGAGATAAATTGGACATTTATCAATAGTTCGATGGTGATCCTCGCCGGATGCCGGCTTCCCTCCCCGGCTCCGGCAGAGGGAAGGGAGAAAAGAAAAAACAAATAAAAAAATTAAAAAATTTAAAAAAATTTAAAAAATTTAAAAAAAAAATTAATAAAATTTACAAAAAAAATGAAAAAGTTTATCGGGATGAATAGTTGCACGATCAAAATTCAGGGACAAACATTTATCAATATAGTTTAGGGGACCATTTGTGACATTTTCCCTTTACTTTCACTTATATATAAACTGTTGTGCATGTCTTGCATCTAGAACTACACTATTGCACACATAATCTGCAGCCGGACTTGGGCCGCATAGGACCATTTATGATGGTATTGAGATGGATACCACTTCGACCACATGCTCGCGGTACGAGTCACCCATCTCAATCCCGAAGTTTCGTTGTTAGTGTCAAGAGTACCCACCTCGGTTCGCATGCCCGCAACCCAGGTCGGCTCTTTGACCAAGCTAGAACCATGAGGACCCGACTTAGTCTGCACGCCCGCGGCTGGTCCGATCATCTGGTGACTTCATTTTGCTAAGCCTATTTAGAGTAGAAATCGAGCCTCACATCTCATGTGCATGTCTATGTGATTACCATTAATTTTCCTTGGTGAAGTAAATCTTCTATCCTTATACCATGCCATTTATTTTGTTGTGCTTTTGGTCAGTCCATGACAATCTTGGTTAGTCATTTGATCTAATTCCTTTGTCAATTACAAATGAAATGAGGAAATTGCCATGCAATGTTTTATTTGGAAAATAAAAAAAAAAAAAATTGGAGAATTTGTTTTCAATTCATTTCTAGGAAATTTGATCTTGCTAGGGTGCCCATTTTTCTAGCTCTCTTTAGGAAATTCCCTTCTTGTACGAACTTATTATGAAAAAAAAATGAAAAATTGATTAGACCATTGTCATGGATTGGTTCTCTATTTACACCTCATATTTTCATTCATTTGAATTAGGTGATAACGGATCCTTCACGTTCACCCATAATTACGCGATCAAGAGCTAGAATGGCTGACCAAACTGAAATGCATGATCGTATGTCCGTGGAAGTCCAACTCCAACAACCGCTCGCCTCTATCCAACTTATGGTGGATCAAATCCAATCCCTCCGAGCGAATCCAACTCCTGCACCCACTCTTGCCAAGATAGTTATCTAAAAGCAGACGAACAAGGCCTAAATGGGTGATGACGACATGCTTGAGCTGGAGGATGACACACTGTTCGTCACTACCGAAAAGGCTAAGCCCGACAATGTCCTTAAGGCGTCGCAAGATGAACGCTTCGCCAAACTTGAAGAGAAACTAAAACAATTGCAAGAGTTGCAAAATTCACTCCTGTTTGACTTGTCAGTTTACGAGAAGGTCAAGATGCTGAAAAAGTTTAAGATGCCGAGTTTAAGAAATCGATGGTACTTCCTACCCAAAAGCTCATTTGCAGATGTACCATGTACGCATGGCCCAATATGTCAAGAATGAGCCCCTCATGATTCAATCATTCCATGCAAGTCTAACTGGACCCGCGTTGAACTGGTATATAATGAAGAATGTAAACCTTCTCGACACCTGGAATGAAGTGGCTGACGCCTTCCTCAAACAATATAAATTCAACATGGACATTGCACCTTCCTGAGAGGATCTTGAGTGGATGGAGAAGAAGAAAAGTGAGTCATTTAAGGAGTATGCTGTGAGGTGGTGAAATCTGGTGGCTCAAATCACCCTTGAGCCTACTAACAAGGAGCTGATGAAATTGTTCGTCAAGACTCTCCTGTTTGAGTTCTGTAACTAGATGGCCAGCACCTACGTGGAGAAATTTAACCAACTTATCCCGGTGGGTGAACAGATCGAGATTGGGCTAAGAGATGGTTTAATGAATTGACCCATCAAGGCAAAAGGTTCATCATGAAGAAAGATAAAGAACATAGCACTAAAGTCAATGTTGCATATGCACAATCTAGCAAGCCTCCGATTGTTCATGTCCCTAAGAATCAACAAGGCGGAAGCCGACCAACCGCGCCTCGGTAGTTTACTAGAAGGCAGTTCACTCCTCTTCCCGGCCCTCTGTCCCTGGTCTTGAAGGTCCTACAAAAGAAAGGGTTGCTGTCCTACGAGCCAAAACGACCCAATGTTGAAAAAGTTTCCAACTACGACCCCTCCAAGAAATGCGAGTACCATATGGGGGAAGTAGGACGTTCGACTGATGAATGCATAACTTTGAAGCATAAGGTCCAAAAGTTATTGGACACCAAGGCGTTTACCTTCAATACCGTTTAGCAGAATCCTCTACTTGAGCATGAGGATAGGGTGAATGCTATTTTTGAACATGACGTTGGTTGAATCAAGAACTTGAAGGCGCATGTGATGGACACCCTAGGGCAGCCAAGTGATGGATGGGATGGCATGGACGATCTACATCTCAAAACACAGAGAGCTCCGATGATGCCTTAGAAGGAATCAAAAGTTTGTTTGATGACCTCTTCATAAGAGCCATTAATGAAGGACTTTCGGAAGACATGGGCGTTGGCCCTCGAGAGTAACTTATTGCTTTTGCACATTCCCCTGCATGGGAATTTTTATCGCTTTCTAGGAATTTTTATCACTTTATAGGAGTTATTTTCGATTTCTTCTTTTTTGCTTAGGAATCACATTTTCCGTTCAATAAATGTAATTGATTAATGAATTTCAATGAAATTACAAGTTGTATTTTGAGGGCATGATGAGGTACACCAAACTAGTCCAATGACGACATCCAGCCATGAAAAAAATATCATTCACGGAGAAATCCTGAGAGCTGGACTTTCTCATGCTTCCTCCCAAAAACTTTTTGAAAACAAAAGCATTTCACTATTTTAAAAAAATTCCAGAAGCTTGTAGCAGATTAAACTCGTTTATTTATCTGACTCATTTACTTCTTGTCTCAGAGTATAATTCTATAACGTGTTGTGACAAGGGACATATGAAAATAACAATGCTCATAAACTTGACTTGTGATCAACATGCTTAGAGCATACTTGCAATGACAAAAAAAAAAAAAGATTTGGGGCAAGTAAAAGAGGACCATAATTCTCCGGTGGAACATCTTGGGGGCAAGTTTGATCCAAATTACAGCAACCCCTATGTGGTGAAGAAGGTACTTCCTGGAGGTGCCTTTATTCTGGCAGAAGTGGGTGGTCGTGAGTTTTTCACTCCAATTAATTCTAATGCTATCAAGAAGTATTACTCATGATTGAATTTGCCATATCATGTTTTGAACTGCAAGAATTTTTAGGATGAATAAATTGCATCAATGAGTTGCAAATTCACTCGTTCAAATTTATTACAAATCTTGCATGTTTTCCTTGATGAATTGTGTGAGATAGATTGAATGTGTCAAATGGGATACTTTGGAATGATGAAAGACAAACCCTATTCCATACACTATTTCATACACTAATCCCTAGTGAGTTGTGTGGGAAAGTTTCATGCCCATGAGGAAAATGGCGATCTCGTAAAGGGTACGTCAACTAAGGTGATGAGAGGCAAATTATTCTTTTGCTCGAAACATTACGGATATACCCATTGTTTAACTCTTTGAGCCCACACACATGAAGAGCTTTTAAAATTATCCCTGTCAAGGATCATCCCACATCGGGACAGTTTTGAAATGAATAGTAGGAATCTTCTCACTCACACTTGCATCAATTTTCGAGAATTGCTTTCGTAGCATAACTTGTACAATAATTTGAAGTGCCTTAGGATGATGAAGATCAGTTATTTCTCTATCCTATACACTTTTATCCATTGCATAGCCCACTTGAGCCTATGAATTCATTTCATATTAAATCTAGTTAGTGATCATCCCCCACACTGGGGCAAGACAAAAACATTCAAGTGGCATGAACTAGAATGTCGACAAAAATGGATATTTTGTCCAAAAGAAATAAGTGCAAAAAATGGGGCATGAAAAAACAATGTGCTTGGTAAAAGCAAGGCCAATGCCCAAAGAGAAAAATCAAACATTTGATGTAGTGAGTGGTATCCCCAACAAGGTGGTACTAAAAAACTCAAATGCTATTGCAATCAATGGATGTAAAGAAAATCTTTGACATTAGAGAAGAAAATTGGAGGAGATATCAAGATGATCACCAACTTTGACCCCCTAAACACTAATTGAGCCTAACAATCATTTTGTTTCTCACTAATGAACCTACCCTACGTTACATCCCTTGCAAAGTCTCTTTAGATTAGGGCACTTGAATCAACGTAAAAGTTCATATGTTCGAAAGCATCACTCAAAGGAGTGTGAGTAAGATAATTTTGCCTTATTTCTCATGTTTCTTGACTTGTAAACCCCAAGATGATTGCGAAATATCACTCATTTTTCTATAGCCTTGACTCAAGAAGTCCCCCTTGTTAAGCCGTTGACCAAGCTCACATTATGGTCCTTGCTGAAGACCTCTTAGATTGGTAAGGTCATACAACTTGCGAGATTGCTTAAGACCCTTGTTTGGCATGATGACAGTGAGATAGAGTGATTGTCAAAATCCTACATTAAAGGTCAGGATAAAATAACATTTTTAATGAGGATGAGTGAAAAGCCCTTTCAGACTAAAAGATCCCTCACTTGACACATCCATGACACTCATGTGTTCAGATTGGAATAATTTTTTTGAAATCTTTCCCAAAGAAAATTAGGTGATGAATGATTAATAGAAGTCGTCACACATGAATCTCTCTTGGATTAATGCATGTTTGTGATTACAAATGCATGTTGCCTCTCCTACGACCATGTTTTGCAGGAGGCATATCCCCGATGATTAGAGATGTTATCGGGTAAGTATATCTTTATCCATACCTGTGGCACCCCTCGAACGGCCCCCGATCCGTTGGGGTTGCCACAGTGTGCTTACCTTTCTTTTGGTTGACCTGAAGGTTTATCCATCCTGGGGGTTTAAAATTTTTGTACGATCCTTGCGCAGCATATAAGTGTATAGCGGAAGCGTAAATCACATCTCCCTATCCCAAAAATTTGAAATGATGCACACCCACTATACAGTTTTATAAGATAAGCCGGACACTTTTATTTACATAGGTCTGATAGATAACATCGGTCGGTACATCAAAACTTGCCGTGGTTTTCTATACCCGGCTTCATAACAAAAGATAACCTGACCTCCCCCCCGGCTTTCCTTTCCATTCAGCCCTATACAAAAGTCTCTCAGACAGTGCTGGCAGTCCAAAAAATTTCATCTGCTACCCATCACACACAATCACACCTAGCCCCGTCCATCGGCTGGTGGTGGCGGTAACATCCCTAGCATGATCCCATCATGATGAACGTGCACTGACAAAAACTCCTAAACCACGGGGCCATCAGGTAAACCGACGTCATACATGACTAGAACCTGTACTCGGATGAAAACCAATCCTCGAATCTCGACATGAGTGTGCTCTGAACACATGCACTCAACGTCGATTAGGACACCGTAAAAAGTACCGCGAGTGACAGGCAACAAAGGCATCTTTTAATTTGAAATGTTAGTCCTCGCACAGGGTGAGTACAGCCACTCACCAGTAAAAAATTCATTAAGCTATATCACGCAGTACCATCAATATCCAGATTCATGCAAGATAGACAAAAATAGGTAATCAAAGGATAAGTATGCATCAAAATCATGAAATTCTTTAATGCAAAGGCAAATGCAGTTTCAAAGGATCAAAATACATCATGTCCAATTACACAAGTCCTGATTATAAGGCCAAACTGTAATGACACGTCCCATTCCATGCCATATAATTTAGTCCCATAACCAGACCACACTCACACTTAATATAATCATTAGATTTAATCATTCAAATGGTTCTATCCCCCCAGTTGACCAATGTTCGCATCCTTCTGGGATTTCGTATCCACCCTGGCATCGCGAAAGCTCCGGCATTCAGCCACTTAGGGCCATTGGGCATTCAGAGCGTACCACACCTCCAAGCATCTTGTACCGCACTTGGCATCACGAGGAATACCTCCGAGGCTCACCATGAGAATGATTATCCCGGCCCTTTGGATTTACGTACCGACTAGCATACAACTGGGCATCCCAAAGCTCCTGAGGAAAAACCTCCGGCATTCAGCCACTTAGGGCCATCGGGCATCCGCAAGGCATCGACTCATTCAATCCTTTGGGCATCCCGACTCCCGGGGCATCGTTGACCCAAGGGTCCAACGGCAACAATTAACATCTTAATTTCCAAAAATACTTTCAAATGCAATGACAAGATGTCCCATGAATCCTTCATCAAATCTCAATATTGCACAATATGCCAATGCCAGTATCATCATGTCAAATAGCAATTCAAGATGCATTCACCTTTGAGACAAAGTGAGCAAATTCGGAACAAAACAGCTCAAACATCACAATGCACAGTTTTAGTAAAAATTTCGGAATAATCACTAAATGAACTCAGAAAATTATGAAATTTTGACATGTTATCAATAAGGCCTAAAGGAAAAAGTTTCATGAAGAACACAAAGTCAAATTCCTTATGTGTCAAGAGCAGTAATTGCTGTATTCCTTGCTAACGTTCTGTAATGATTTCTAGATTTAGCATTTTCATAGAAAAATTGTTTCATCAATCAAAAATTGTTCATTTGTTCTAAATTTTTGATATGTTATTTCTAAAGATATGCCCTAGAATTTTCATTAAGGGTTCAAAGTCTAATTCTGGCTAGATAATTACAGAAAATTCATGGAATCACCGAAGGTCATACTGTCTTCTGCAAAAACAGTCTACTATCCTAGAGAGAACTACTCCTAATCTTTGAATCTCAGCATCCAATGTCCACAGCGAAGTGTTTACAAGTGTATTACACCGCAATACAGCCTCTTCACTTCCAAAAATCCACCATCGCTAGATCCTTGAGTTCTTATTTCAATTCAAAAACCAAAATCCACCAAAAGATGCTCTGTTTTTGCTCAGTTTCTTAGTCCAGCTTCATCTCATTCATCTAAAATCAACATGCGGCTCCAAATTCTGCATTTTCTCACATCTACCAGCATTTCACAGATAATTGCAGCATGCAAAGATATATATTAATGAACTCTCACTTGCCTCAAGCTCTTCTACTCGGTTACAAGCAAAAACAGGGGCTCGGGGGTCTCGGCTTGGCTCAATCGGCGACGGGGATCGGCAGCGTCGACGGCGGCAGCTCGGACATGGCACGGGCGGAGGGCAGCCTTCCTTCTCTGCCGTCACTCACTCAGACCGCTCGCTGCTCACTTGAACTCTCTCTCTTTCTCTTTCACTTGCTCGCCTGCTCACTCTCGGTTTCCCTCTTTTTCTCTCGGCTAATCCGCCTGTTTTGCTCATCAGTTAATTTACTAATTAGTCAATTTACATGTAGGTTGACAGGTGGCTTCAAGGGAGAGACAGGTGGAGAGTGGCGTGTCTCCCTTGTCCGGTTCCCCCCCCCTTTTTGGTCAACACATTAGGGGCTTCATGGGCTGTTTGGGCCTGAAAATTGTGGCTGGAAAGTCCAAATTAAATGGCCCATAATCTCAGAAAAATAAGTCCATAATTTCTGTACTATTAATAAGCATTTGGTTTCCATAGAAATCAATTTGATATCCCCATAGTCAATTTGCTTCATATACAAGGATATAACCAAAGTTCTTGAGTGGAGAAGGGATTTCAATCAAGCGACATGGTGGCAAAATTTCATTTCCTTACTTGTCGAATCGCACCAAGAAAAGACGTTCGTGATCCTCATGCTCGGTCCAACTCCTCAATATTTTATTCTTAAATTCAGCATGCGTGTTTCTCATGCATGGCCGAATTCCATCCCTTCGGTTCTAAAAAAATAATAAAAATATTATTCAATCATAGTCCAAAGATTTTCTCTTGTTGCATGGTTAATCGGTCCATTGCTAAACATACCATATCAATCCAACAAATAAACAAATATGGATTAATGCTCGTAATTGATACCAATGCCATAGTTCGATGATACTTCTATCGATTGGTCATGACCGTCACCTATTCGAGGATTCGTTGAAATTCTTGGATGCCACAATACCTTAGATACTTGTCATTGCACAGGTATTCCCCCTCAAGTGCACCTACACTCGGCTCGATCGAGCTATCCCCTAGAGATTTTTTTTTTGCCAGATTCAGTCTAATTAAGGCAACCGAAGAAATGTTTGGGTCCTGGTCAGATAATCTATGTTGCAACGCTAGGCGACCATAGAAAGGTATGAGTCCTGAACGTGTAACACCAACTACCTTGAATTACTCTACCCTCATTGAATGTAAGATATTCCAGGTAGGTTCCTTTACCATTTGCATTAGTATTTCCATACAAATTGCATTCCAAAATTTCGACATCTCAGTCTAGATCTAGATGTCTCAATTCTTTTCGTTGAACATTTCACTCTAAATGTGAATGTTCTTCGATCTTCCTCGTTATACCTTAGTCTGGATCTAGATATTTCAAGTTCCAAAATTTTGACGTCTTAGTCTCGATTTGGATGTCAAAATTATTTTCAGCTAAACATTTCACTCTGGATGTGAATTTTTTTTTTTTTTATCTTTCTCATTATACCTTAGTTCGGATCTAGGTATTTCGAGTCCCAAACTCTTGATATCTCAGTCTGGATGTGGGTGTCTTGATTATTTTAATCTAAACATTTCACTTTGGATGTGAATGTTTTTCAACCTTTCTCGTTATGCCTTAGTCTAGATCTAGGTATTTCGAATACAAAAATCTTGACATCTTAGTCTGGACCCGGATGTCTTGATTATTTTTGTTGAACATTTCACTTTGGATGTGAATGTTCTTCGATCTTCTTTGTTATACCTTAGTCTGGATCTAGGTATCTCGAGCTTCAAAATATCATTATATCTCAGTCTGGACCCGGATGTCTTGATTATTTTCGTTGAACATTTCACTCTGGATGTGAATGTTCTTTGATCTTCCTTGTTATACCTTAGTCTGGATCTAGATATTTCGAGCTTCAAAAATCATGACATCTCATTCTTGGCCCGGATGTCTTGATTATTTTCATTCAAACATTTCACTGTGGATGTGAATATTTGTCAATCCTTCTCGTTATACCTTAGTCTGGATCTAGGTATTTCGAGTTCAAAATTTTGACATCTCAGTTTGGATCTGGATGTCCTAATTATTTTCTTCTAAACATTTCACTTTGGATGTGAATGTTTTTTCGACATTTCTCGTTATACCTTAGTCTAGATTTAGGTATTTCGAGCACAAATCTTGACATCTCAGTCTGGATCTAGATGTCTTAATTCTTTTCGTCAAACATTTCACTTTGGATGTGAATTTTTTTTAGCTTTCTCGTCATACCTTAGTTTGGATCTAGGTATTTCGAGTTTTAAAAATCTCGACATCTCAGTCTGGATCTCGATGTCTCAATTCTTTTTGTTGAACATTTCACTTTGAATGTGAATGTTCTTCTCAGTCTTGATGTCTCAACTTATTACCTATTAGACTCTTCAAAGAACCTGAGTAAAAACTGGGTACTTGTGGAGTAAATGGGAATTTATCATGTACCTCCATATGCTCTGCTACACTGATTGGTAGGTAACTGTAGGTACGTTCTTTCCTTTCACATCATGCATTTGCATTAGCATTTCCATGCATCATATGAATTGCATTTAAAAAAAAATGGGATTCATTTCCCGACAAAAAAAAAAAACAAACGAAAAACAAAATGACAAAAAAAATCATTCAGTGCATGTGCATGGTCAAAATTTAGATTTCACTTTATCTTTGAAGGCAATCTCTACGAGCTCACCTTCAAAGAGGGGCAACTATTGATACCTAAATTTTGGGAATCTGGTCATTTATTTATTGCATAGAAAATTAAGGGTCAATTTTACCCTTGAAAAACTATTAATTGCATATAGATTTAGGTGCCTTTTTTTTTTTTAATTTGCATTTTTTACATTTTATTGGACCGGTGGTGGATAGGTTCAAATTAATGGTTCTAAGCTTTAACTTGGCAGGCCGGACTAAGCCCATGAAATAAGCAGATTGGCCCGAGCCCGTTTTCTTTTAATGACAAAAACTACCTAAATAGAGACTTGAAATGAAATTACGGTGGATTTTTGGAATTTAAGAAAATTGGGTTGCAATCTTATATTTAGATGATAAAATCAATAGATAATATTCAAGAGATGAGGAAATTAAAAAGATTTTTGTGATCGGGAGGTTATAGGCAATCTTCTTGAGAAGAAATATTCACAAAAGATTATGTTTGTTTTGCCTATAAAAGGAGTGTACGGAGGTCGATGGAATTAGGGGCTTCTTTTGGGGAAAAAAGAACACAAAAGTGAAAAGTAAAAGAGAGAGAAGTGAGAGAGAGGGAGCCGTTCGTGGAGTCCTCGAGAAAAGAAGAGAAACACAAAAGGAGAAGGAAGGGGAAAAAGTGAAGAAAAGCAAAAGTAGTAAAGGCGATTGGACATTTACTGTTCATCACCTTCTACCCTTTGCCGATTCTGCCTCTGCCCTCCCTTTGCCAGCTCCAATTTTGCTCCATCCCGCTGCGACGGTCGGCTCCACTTCCGCTTCATGCCAGCGACGCCCGAGTTCAACACCGAGCCTTGACGGACAGCCCTGCGCTCCGACGACCCGTGTTGTGCCGACGCCACCGAACTGCATTGCTTTGAGATCCCGTCACGCCTACTGTCACCTATAGAGCCCTCGCATCACCACCACACCTGTGCTGACCCTCGCCGCGCTCGCACCCGAGCGTCGATGCCGCCTCCCTTCGATCTCACTGCGCCAACGCTACCCAAAGTCGAAGCCCACTTTGACTCTGCCACTCCACCTCTCCCTGCTTCACGCCGCGACTCGATTCCTCTGTTCAGCGTAGCGACCCAGCGCCTCTGCCCTCACCCGCAAGCTCACTTTGCCGTTCCGCTACAATTGAATTGCGAGCCCATCACGCTTGCGACTTCTGCATGATCGCCCACCAACCCGACGAAGTCGCTGCCATGCAGGTCTGGTTCTTCGCCCGCGTGCCAGCCTCTGCTCGTGCTGCTTCAACTAGTGTCCCCGTTCGCCATTGGTTTGCTTGTTGCCGGCCAGCTCACCGCCCCACTCCGTGCTGGAGCTTCAACGTCCGGCGACCGACAGTGATTGGACGAAGCTGCCAAGCCCTAGAAAAAAACAAAAGGAAAAAATATTAGGTAGTTTATTATTATTATTATTATTATTTCTATTATTATTATTATTATTATTATTATTATTATTATTATTATTATTATTATGTCTTTTATTTTTTTTAAGTGGAATTGTTCCTTAAATATATGATTGAGATTCCAACATGAAATAGCCCCTCAAATTAGGGATTAACAGTCCGATTTTCGCTCTCGAAATCCGACTCACAATCTCTTGCAAAATTGACAATCCAATCTCACTCTTGAGATACGATTTGTGATTTAATTTTAAAATTAGCCAGCCCGATCTCATGCGCGAGATATGGTTTGCTAATTTATGGATATCAATCTTATCTTATCTGATTTGCCGTTGTGTTGGTTGAGTCAATTTTATTTTCGTAAAAGAAAAAAATATAAAAAATGTTTCAATTAAGATTAGGTTTGTTTCATAATATTTCTTGTTATTTTGCATATTTATAATAGGGATTTTATTTCGAAATTTGAAAAGATATAAAATCAAAAAATGCATTCATTTAGGATGTTAGTGTTTTTTTTTTTAAATTGCACGTTTAATTATTTGGCAATTTTAATTTCAAATTTCATAAAAGAAAAAGAAAAATTAGAATTAGGGCATTCATTGCACGTCATTGCATATTAGGATAGATTGCATGCTTATTAAGGAAAATAAAAATCATGTGCACGTCATATAGAATTAGGTTCATGAAATGCACGTCATTTAGCGATTGTTGCTAGGTTCATTAATTAGAAATTGCTTGTCATTAGAATTAAGTTATTTTGGTTAATTTAGATTGCATATTTAATTATTGCATGTTCAAAAAATTATTTTACTCATTCATATAGTTTAGAACACATTACCATGTCATACCATTTCATGTTAGATTAGAAACATGCATTGCATATAGATTAGATTTTCATTAAAAGTGAAAACAAAAATTGAGTGATTACTTGTTATTAGAAATCATATTTAGGGTTATTGATATGAATTCTGATCTAACAACGTAGATGCTTTCATTGCTTTGAGGTAAGTTTTTGCAATTTATTCACTATTTTATTTGGATGTTAAATTGGAGGTTTGCGCACCCGTGTGATCACCTCATATGTTAGGGAAGTGAATTAAAATCAATTCAAGCTAATTGCCAAACATTTTTCAAAATAAAAGAGAACGGTACTGAAAGGGCGTTAGAAATATCTAACATAATTAAGTTCCCGTACCCAAAATCTCTGGTTCGCAGAAGTAAAATAATTCTCCTATTATTTTTCTTAGGTGTCTAATTGACCTACCATAAACTGATTAGCGGCAACTCCCTTTTGCATGCTAGATATTTGAACCTAAGTCACGAATTGGTATGAGCTTGAGAGAGCCCAAGCTAAGTTTAGGCTTAGTAATCCATTAACCAAACCCTAGGTGGCACACCGGAAATTTTTGGTCGCGACACATCCTTAGTTGGCGCCTATGTTCATTTTTGTTCACTTGTGATTGGTCCACATATTTATTTATTCTCCAAGGCTCAATTTACACTCATTATTGCCTAATGTGCTTAGGGGACACATAAGCCTCTTGATGCCTACTATCCTCTTCTAATTGGCTTGCTCTTGCCTTGTTCACCAAGGCTATAATTTAGGGCCATCATAACCTAAAATTCTAGAGGACACCTAGGCTTGGTGATTCATCAATGGCATTAATGGACTAAAGTCCAAAGTCATTTAATGAGGTCTTGATGTTTTTGCTAAGACACATGAGATGCAAGTTTTCTCTCTCTCCTTTGCAATTGGCATGCGACTCTAAGTGGATAATGATGGACTATAGTCCAAAGGCAAGGAAGGTTCTAGAACTCCCATCATCTCTTAACATTTGTTTAGTGACTCATCTCCCACATTAATTAATTTGTGTCCAAAAATTCATCCAAGGCATTCATGAGACTTATATAAGGTGTCACCTCATTAAAGAAGTTATTCTTGTTTATACACGATTGACGGTTCTATGAGAACCGAGGTTCGTGCCAAAAATTCACTAAAACTTAAGCAAATGAGTGCAACTAAGTCGGTACCCTTCTTGGATTTGTTCGTGACCATTTTTCGATTAGAATTGGTCTATTAGATGTCTTAAAAATGATTTTCGTGCTTGGTCTCGATCGTTCGCCCTAACAAGGTCTTGGTCGGGCAAATTGGGTCCAAGGCTGACATTTCGTTGGCCCCATCAAAAGGAAATGCGGGCAGGGGAGAGCTTGGTAGAAGGTTCAGGAAAGGAAACTATTCTACCTCGGCTGGATCGGTATCGGTACCTACCTCAAGGGAAGGAGGAGGATCCTTACGCTCAGTAAAAAATATATCCCTATAAGAAAAATCAATCTAGTTAGACCTTATCTTTGGCCCTCTAAGGGAACTGGGTCCAAGGCCAAGCATGCTTCAGTTTAGCACAGGCCATGCCTTAGTCCATCTGAGGTTTTATGCCACTGATTCCCACGATTGACCCTCGGTTGTCACTTGGTCATGTGGACTCAATCGATCTGTTATCCACTCAGTATCAAACAAGATCGACTCGTGGATCGCTCATGATCAGTATAAGTTCTGTGTGGAATCACTTGCGATCGGTGTATTGTCCACACATAACCGATCCATGATGGTCTCTTGTGTTCATGATGGTGCGGGATCAATCTACACCCAAACCTCATGGTGGAAGGTCTGATTCATGTTCAATGCATAAATTTAGAGGGTAGCACCAAATACTTGTGCATCGGCTTAGCTAGATTCGGCATCCACGCATTAATCAGTAAGACACCACCTTACAATCCAAGCTAGGACTTACCAACTTGTGTACGTTATTCTCATGGCTTGAAATCAATGATGTTACAGAAAGTATTGTCATTAAAGATGAGTGCCCTCACTAAGAAAGGATTGATGCTTTTTTATGATAGCCATCGGCAATTCATTCTCAAGCTAATCTATAATGAGTGTTCTGTGATCGACTTTTCCCTGAAAGGCACATGCTTATCCTGTAATATTGGCTCTATAAGCCCTGCCCGTGTTCTTTTAAAGTCGAACTCAGCCCATCTTCATTTTTCTTTTCTGCATGTCTTAAAGTGAAGAATGTGACACCCTAGTACATTACCTCTAACGCAGTTACTAACAACTTTTCACTTTTTAAGCATGTAGAAGCATGTATGGTCAAAGAACAATCCATGATATATGAAACTCAAAGGAATACATGTGGAAAAATATGAACGGAGCGATCTCATTTCTTTTAAGACATGATCATTCTGTATGGTCCTGTTATTTAATATTAGCCATTCCAAAGATGAGCACATACAAGGATCATAAAGGACTTCATTTCATTTCTTGTTGGAGCCATCATAGGCTTTACATGCATTGACCTGGAACACTTACAAGTATCGTGCCTATGTACATCGTATATTTACAAGTTTGCGCTCAAAGGTATAAGTATTTAACTAGGGAAAAGGGGTAAAAGGGTTCCTAACTTCACTACCCCATAAACTATCCCACGTTCATAAAAAGAAAAAAAAATTCTCCAGTTTCGTCACAAACTTGGCGCCTATGCACCACCTGACCCGGCTGTAGGTCCTCTAGCATCAAATTGAAGAGAGCCAAATAGCTCCCCTTTATGGTTTATAAACCATGCCTCGAACCTCATCGGAGTCCAATCTACCCATCCGTCATCCATCCAGAGTGTAGCTTCGTATCTCATGTAGGTTAGCTTAATATCGGGGTCATACATGTCATGGAAGGAAACGCCTATGCAGGCAAGAACCCCATATAGTGCAATTGGTGGTACATCCATACTAATGATCTAAAAATGAGAAAGGACTAAGCAATGCCCTATAAAGAAATAATAGGGTCCTAAACTAGACAATCCATGGTCGCTAAAGAATGCAAGAGATACAACTAAATAGCTCAAACGAACTAAGGCAAAATCATCCCATGCATGACTAAATAGACAATATGATGTCACGTGATTAACCACTTCATACTAATCACAATAAATATGCATGCATGCTTTATGTTACTAACCAAAACTAAGATGAGATGCAATAACAACAGGCGAACTCACATGGCAAGTGGAATTATTTTATAGTGTGTCTATCAAATCCACCCTCGATCAGTTTAGCGATCATATCACAAGCCAGCCTGATCGAGTCACTTTCGAAATCCCACACTCGGACTTCCATAATATCACTATCATGGACAGCTCACTCCAAGATATCTAAGTATCACACAACTGAGGCATCCCATGACCACACAAGAGGGGCATTTCACTCCAAGGCATCTCAGTATCCCACAATTGAGGCATCCCTGATCACACACTGGGGTATCTCACTTCGAGGCATCCTGGTGTCTCACTTAGCTGAGGCATCCAAGGTCACACAACATGGGCATCCCACTCCCTAGGGCATCACCAGTAACTCAAGACCGATGGAAATCTCTTAACTCATTTTATTTCACACATTACACGCATCACACCTTTAAATCACATAATCACAACAGCATGCATATCTATTCAAGTGCACACAGCCACTTCAAAGCAGAATTTAATGCTCACACACAACATCTCAAACATGCCACACTCGTTGTAATCATGGGACACAATTTGCAACCACTCAATTGTCTCATTTCGAATATAGAAGAGATAGGTTTATGCATCAACTAACAATAAATGAAAGATTATTAGACCTTCTAAAAGTCACTAGAATAATAAATGAGAAGGTTACTATCAAATGCACAATTTCGGACCAAGACAGAACAAGGACTGATTCGAGTAGTTTTAGACACAGAAGAGAAAAGTACATCTAATCTTGTCGAGAAGTTAAGAAATTTTAATATATTGTAGAAGAGACACAGATTAACATTTTCCATGAAGAAACCTAAGTCTATTTCTCATTGTATAAAGAGAAGCAACCTACTGTATCACCCCTAAATTCGGCAGCAGTTTTCCATATTGAGTGTCTACTGAAAAAAGGTCGTCTCTCTCCAAACCTCAACCATTTATTCTTCAATTTTGATATGTTGCCCCTAAGAATGTGCTCTACGACTTTCATAAGGGTGTAAGTTCCAACTAAGTCCTGAAAAGTGCAGAAAATTCCCGAACATTCTAGGGTCTTTCTGTTTCTCACTGGTCAGCTTGCTGTCCTATGGAAAACACGTTCACACCAGTTAGTTTACACATGAAATCACTCTTAAATAATACGTCAAAGCCTAAATTCTTTAGCGCACACTTAAGAAAGTTAGTATGTTCCTACGACGACACATTATAACCCAAACGACATCTAAACCAGTTTCCATTGCATCTCACTTCCTAACAGACCATCTACTAATTCTGGACTCTAAATACTGTCACCACTAGCCCTCTATTTGGTCTACGTTCTCCTTTAAGACCTTGGCACCCCACCCACGGAACCAAAAATGGTTTTGGCTGCCTGCAGAATTCATGTAACAAACCTACAGTCCAAACCCAAGCCCAAACTCGCCTCACGGCCAACCAAGATCAACATGCAGCATACGTCTACACCTAAACAGTCTCCTACTCAACCGTCTCGACACCCACAGCTTCCTCGTACTCGATTCTTTGCCCATTCTACCCCAATCCTCACATGCAAAGGCTCAAGACTTCGTTCGGGCTCTCAATTAGTCCATTCAAATCTAAAACAGAAGCATCAAGTCCAATTTGCCACTATCTAGCTTGTCCACGAATTCTCTCGACAAATGTTAGATAGATTCGAGCTTAACACCCCACTATTTCCTTACTTGGTGATCTGGAGTTGCTCGTGGGTCGGGTTCCTCCAAGAATCTGCTCTTAAGCTCACGCTTGAAGAAGAAAAAGTTGTTGGAGTTGCTGAGCTTTGGTTCTGCTCAAGCCGTGAAGAGAGGAGAAAGAGAGAGAGAGAGAGTGAAGAGAGAAATGGGTTGGTTTTTAAGGGGCGGAAGAAGGCATGAATGCTGAGGAGATATTTAGAGAGAGTGTTTATGAATCCCAATGTGGGTAATGATGATAGAAAGCACGATGATGATCCCTATGGAGATTTTTGCACTGAAGGAAGCCTAAAGGAAGTGAAACACAGTCTTTTGCATGTATTTTCCTTCATGATCGACATTTGGCACTCGAGGAGGGGTTAGGATTAAGTCCCAATCCTTGTCGTAATTAGTCTACTTATTTCTAATTTCTTTTGCTTAACTTCGTTCCGAACTTGCCAATCTTGGGTCCTTTCATAACTTTAAGGGCTTATGAGTTCACACGAATCAAATTAACGAGTTAATGTCTTGACAGTAGTCTACGATCGTAAACGAAGAATAATTGCGAAAAAATACTAAAGTTGGCGTTCGTTTTTTTATTTTATTTTAAAGTCATAGTCATTAATAAATTTTAACAAGGTTCTAATTAAATCTTGTGCATGACTAATCTATAATCTTAATTGAAAAAAAAGGTTCTCATGCCTAAAGACACGTCTCTGGCCCACTGGGCTCATTTCACGGCCCACTAGGCCTAACTTATAACTTTAATGAACCCAAATCTTGGACTGTCCTAGGTTAGGCCCAAGTCCAAGCTCATCTTTTGGCCCATTGAGCCCGTGCTCGTTTTCTTAAAACAATCCGTTAACTCCTTAAGCCCACATTTTTCTTATAACCCATCAAGTTTGTCATTTGGCCTGCTTTAAATAATTCAAGCCCATAATTGTCCATTTATACATTGGGTCAGAAAATTGATGGTCAGAAAATTTCTAGAAGATCAATCAAAGGTTGTAGTCAAGATGTTACATGATAAGCTAATGTCACGACCCCAACTCCATCTCTAGGGTCACGAGCGACGGGGGTTATTTCTGCGACGTTTCAGGCACATCGCTAACCCATTCTTTTTATCTTTTCATTAAGCACATGCATAAGAGTTACAAACAACACCCAGACAACAATAAGCGGCCAGGAAAACAACTACTTGCAAATATACAATTATATCAGTTACATTTACAGGCCCCATTGTCATGAGCCATTATATTTACAACCACTATATTTTCTACACTTCAAAGACTGGGTAAACCTTAGCTCCTCTAGCAAGACTGCAACTCCAGCACTAGTGGGAGACCTCAATGCCTACAATTCTGAAAAACAATGGGTGAGTTGTGGACTCAGTAAGTAAAACCCTCTAATTTTCGAGTATGAGGATGTCTCACCTATCAACAAGCATATAACTCATCCAAGACGTTAGTCGATAACAGATCAATAGCAAAATAAAAGCTTTGTCTCAAATGAAACATGAGAAATCCTTAGTCAACGATATGCTAGCATAACTCGATATTCACTCACAACATGAGGAACTCACGCCTCACTCATTATTATACCAGTATAAAAAAAAAATCCATTCCATAATACGAGGAACTCACACCTCACTCAAATGCAAGCATAACTAAAATCCATTTTATAATGTGAGGAACTCATGCACACAAGTTTCATTTATTAACGAAATCCATCAACTCTTCCGAATCCACCGAGCATCTGAACTTAATTGAGCAACTTCCTCTAATTGAAGGGTGACGGCTAGAATTATCACAACATCCTATCTTTTTGATGAGGAATCCCGTTGGCATGGGGGCATCTCGTTCTTATTAATGAGGCATTCCGTTGGCATGGGGGCATCCCGTTGGTGAGGAGGCATCCCATTCCTATTAACGAGGCATCCCGTTGGCGTAGGAACATCCCATTGGCGAGGGGGCATCGTTGCTGACTCCATCGGTTGATGGCATAAATTAGTCCATCGTATGTCCATACATCAAGAATCACAATCCGATTCTTATCTTCACTTTTAGTTCAAGGGCCCGAGGTGTGCCATGCATAAGTGTGTGAAATGATTTACCGAAACCAAGATGTTGAACATGTTGAGCACGGATTAAGGATCGCGGCTTGATTCGACACGTTTGAGTGCCAATCTAGTACCTAACTTGGCTCTGAAACGATATACCTCGATATCGCACCGAGACCATGATAGGACCAGCCTGTTGTGACATGCTCACCAACCTAATACCAGATTTGGCTCTAGAGCGATATGCCTTAATACTGCACCGACATCATGAAAGGACTAGCCCATCGTGACATGTTCACCGACCTAGTACCAAAGTTGGCTCGGGAACGATACACCTTGATATCGCACCAAAACTAAGAGAGGACCAATCTATTGTGATCCTACGTATGTCAAGGCCAACAAAACCCTTTTTTTAGAGCTTGGGGTGTGAACTAGAACATGCATTTGTGAAAACGGATGGAAATAGTTTCGTAAGGAAATAACAAGCTTTTACAAAAACACTTTTCAAATCGGTTTGTGACAAAGCAAAAACCAAAGAATATCAAATAAACACACAAACCGGGCTTCTTCCAAAGCAACTCAAGCCAAAGCACAAGCCAGAGCTCATCAAACAAGGATTAAACTCAATCAAGGAACATGGTCTAAATAGATCCAAGCAAACACAACCGAACCTCAAGTAACAACAAGTCAATCAACTTCAGTCAAGAACTCGTCACACACTCGGAGTAGCATAACACAACGTCCTAACTCAAGCAAGAACATAGTCACAACATTTCAATCAAAGACTCACTACACACTTGGATTAGTGTAACACAACATCCTAACCAGATATTAGTAAGTTCTACTTACAACACTTCAGGGGATGGCCTAGGTGATCGAGCAATGTGCAGGTGAGCAAATGGGTAAGAGGGGCATGGCCACAAGAAAGAAAGAGAGGGTGGCGGTGAGGGTAAGGTTGAGAGAGTGAAGAAGCAAGAGGAGGTGGTGTGTTATGTGAATGAGGGAGGGATGTCCCTGCCTTATTTATAGGCAATCCTAACTTGTTCTCTAAGGGGGTGTATGACAAACCATAATTTCTATTCCAGAAATAATTTTTCTATTCTAGACCAGTTTCTAGAATAGAAATCCGTTTGATAAACTTATTCCGTTTTTCTATTTCTGGAATAGATTTCTATTCTAGAAATAGGTTTGGAATAGAAATCAGAAGCTAAAATTTTCTACTTCTCTATTTTTGGAACAGAAATGAGAAATAAAAATTTTTCTCATCGTTCGTTAACCGATCCTTCATCCGTTGCCACCGACCACCGTCCATCAGTCGCCCGCTGGCCGCCGCTTTACCGCCGCCGGTTGTCGCCGTCATCGTGCCGCCCGGCTTGGCGGTCGCCGATCGTCGGCCGTCACCACCAGTCCACCGTCGTCCGTAAGGAAGAAATTTTGTATTGTTATCAAACGAATTTCTATTTTTAAAGTAGAAATTTTGTGTCATTATCAAACGGTTATTTTTTCTTAGAAAATCTTCTAGAAATAGAAATTGAAAAATCTATTTCTGTTCTAGAAACTATTTCTGAAACAAAATGGTTGTCATGCGCGCCTTAACCCTTAAAAGTCAAGACTTCCTCTCTAAGTCAAGAAGCATTAAATGCAAGGTAACTTGGTCATCAAGTCTAAAGGTAGGATAGGGCTTTAGCTTGGTAGCTTGGGACACCTCAACATGGCATTTAAGGACATGAGTCCAAGCTTGGGCATGACTCACACCTCCCGAGTGAGAAAAACAGTTTTGAACAATTTCTGATATTAGTGTTTTCACCTTATCAAATGGAATCGAAAAATTATGAAATTTTAATATGTTGTAGAGAAGACCACAAGTCAAATTTTTCGTGAAGGAATTCAAGTCAAATTCATGCTGTGAAAATATCAGAAAATCATTGAACACAACCCAAATATTTGTTTGTCGAGCAGATTCAACAGTCGAAGAGAGAGACTCATTTTAAAATCCAAATCTTCACAAAAATATTTGAAATTTTTATATGTTGTGGAAGTGGATGTCCTTTAAAAATTTTATGATGGAAGCATGGTTAAATTGAAAAGGGAAAATTTTATAAAAATTCGAGAAGAAAACCTAGTCACCGTTTTCACTTCACGAGACTGGTTCCAAATGGTAAATGATTGAGCCTTCGTCCTAACCATTTGATCTCAGAAAAATATAAAATTTAAGTATATTATAGATCAAGATGTTTTGAATAGCTTTCATGAAGGAAATTCCTTTAAATTCGTACCACAAAAATCTGTGTAAAAATGGCAAATAGCGAAAGTCCAATAATTTCGAGAATCAAATGTAGCAATCTTAGTTGGAAAAAGGAGGCGTCCCACTTGGTCAAGAAGCATTAATTGTTGGGCATCCTTATCTTCTAAGTTTCTAACTAGGTTGTTGCAACCTAACTCCGGGTGCACCACTTATGGTTTGGCTAATGAATTACTATACCTAGACTTAGCTCGGGCTCTCCCAAGCTCATACTGATTCGTGACTTAAGGTTCAAATATTTAGCATGCAAAAGATTATTAGCTAGGAGTCATCACTAATTAGTTTATGGTAGGTCGATTAGACACCTAAGTAAAATAATGTGAGAATGATTTTACTTCTACGAATTAGAGAAATTGGGTACGAGGACCTGGTTACATTAGATTTCTCCAATGCCCTTTCGGTACCATTCTTTTTCTTTGAATTTTTTTTTTTGCGTGCAGCTTGGATTGATTTTAATTTACTTCCCTAACATATGAGGTGACCATCCAGGTGCGCAAACCACTAGTTTAACACCCAAGAAAGCAATAAATGAATTATGGGACTTACCTCATAGACACGAAAGTATCAACAATATTAGCTCAAAATTCACATCAAAGGCCCTAGATATGATTCCTAATTAACACGTAATCACTCAATCTTTTTTAGGATTTTCTTTTGTTTAATGAAATTTAAACTATATGTCATCCAATCTAACTAAATTGCCTAATTCTAATGACAGGCAATTTCTAATTAAATGGACCTAGCAACAATTACAAAATGATATGAACCTAATTCTATATGACATGTGCATGATATTTTTGTATTTTTTAATAGAAATTCGTAATTAAAAATTGCTAAAAATAAAAATCTACCTAAAGTGAGTGATTATCTATAGACTAACACAAATCCTATCTTAACCTAGATAGACATCTCAAAAAGCAATTCAATGCACAGATGTTATTTAGTCTAAGTATTATCTAAGCATGCATCCTAAAAAAGGTGGCAAAACTATTATATCATGCAAATCTAACTACGAAACTAATTCTAATATACATGATGTGCAATTTTTGTATTTTCAGCACAAATAAAGCAATTAAAGCAAGGAAAGCACTAAATCATTCAGGATCATCAAAGATATCCTACATTGTTCAAATTAGGAAACAATATCTAATGAACTTGATTATTTCGTTAATAAAATTGATAAATTAACCTTAAGCCTTAAAGATCAAAATATCAATTTTATTCTCGTGTGATTAATTATTCCATCTAAAGTCCTAGTTGGGAAATATGTCTCTCACTTATAAATATGCGCATTAGATACTAATAGATAAATATTAGGCAGTAAAATGTGTAGATATGCTAGAGATGTGCATCTTACCTAATTTGAGGATATTCATTCCAAATTTGGACCAAATGGAATCGGTCTAGGATCGCAATCGGCTCCTCAAAGCAGGACAGCAATCTGCAATGACTCGTGATGGCGAGAGATGATGGTTTGAGCTACGGCATGAGTCACGGATGTGATGCCGATAGCCGAGGGTGCTCGGTCACAAGTTTGAGGTGACGGCACGACGGGTGGAGATGTGGGTTGCTGCAGGTTACGGGCTTTGGCGGAGATGTAGGTTGCTATAGGTCACGGACTTTGGGCGGAGGGCAGCGATGGTGACGACACTCGAAGCTCCGGTGAGGGATAGTAGGGCGGCAACGAGTAGCCAAAGTTGTGGGTTGCAGAAGCAGCGGTGGTAGGCGCGGGGGACAAGCGTCGATGATGCTTGGGCAGAGGTGCAGAGTGTCAGGCGGAGACGTGGCAACAAGGGCGTAGGGACCGGTAGAGAGAGGCTCGGGCTGCTGCAAGGTGGTGCTTGCGGCTGCAAGTGCTGCAGCAGGGGTGCAGAGGCGGTGACCGGTAGAGGGAGGCTTGAGCTGCTATGCGGCGATGCTCGCGGGTTGCTATTGTAGCATCCCAAAAATTCAAGTCACCCTCCAGAGGAATTAAAGCCTATAATTAGGTAATGAAAATTTCCTATGGTCTATGTGTTAGCCATTAGTTTTCTTAAGGCTATGTGTTATTGTGCTTGTGTTTATGAGATTTTAAATTTGATAGATTTATGATAATAATCTATGCTTGACCATGCACCTTATAGATTAAATTTCTATAAATAAAATGTCACAAGACTTTGGCCATGTGGAATTTAAAATTTAAAATTTGTAGAAGAAATTATAAAAAGGGGAAAATTTAATTTTTATTTAGGTTGGGCCTTAGGCCCATTGGCCTAAGCTTTAGTGGGCTGAATGGCCAGCCCAATTAGGCCCGCGAAAGGGGGCTGTTGCCGGCCCAAAAGGAGGCCCAAGGGAGGCCCAAGCCCAAGCCCAAAGCCCAAGCCCATGCATGTGTTGTGACAAGTGGCAAGAAGGATGGCATGCATTGGCAATTGAAAGGCAAACTAATCATTGCAAATGATTAGGAAATGGGGGATAAAAGGGAAGAGGAGAGAGAGAAGTGACCGGTTCGGCCAAGTGAGAGAGAGGGAGAGAGAGAAACTGTGCAAGAGAGAGGGAATCGCCGAGAGAGAGAGGGAGGCTGAGAGGGAGAAGGAGTCGCCGCCGCACGCCGCCCGTTCGCCGCCGTGTGCCGCCGTGTTCACCGCTGTGTGCCGCCGTTTGTGTGGTCTAGAGGCAAGTTGGGAATCCACTTTCTACTCTTGCACCAATGTCTTGCATGTATGGTCGAAATCTAGGACATTTGGAGGCATGGGAGTGAAGCTAATGTGTTTGGTACTTGAGATGCATACTGTTTTCGCATGAACAGTTTGAGTCAGAACTTTGTGAGAGCTTGCATGCATATTTTGAGTTCGATTTTGACTTTGATCTCTTCATGAAAGTTGTATCTAACATCTTAAACTACAACATACTCACATTTTGTGCAAAATGATGGAGATTTGAGGGGTCAAACGCTCATCCTACGGAGATGCTAGATCTGGAATATTTTGTATGAACCATATAAGTCAGAACTTTGTGAGAGCTTGCATGTCTGTTTAGAGTTCGATTTTGGCTTTGATTTCTTCATTAAAGTTGTATATAACATCTTAAACTACAACATACTCAAATTTTGTGCAAAATTATTGATATTTGAGGGGTCAAACTCTCATCCTACGGAGATGCTAGATCTGGAATATTTTCGTATGAACCATATGAGTCAGAAACTTTGTGAGAACATGCATGCATTTTTTGAGTTCGATTTTGACTTTGATCTCTTCTTGAAAGTTGTAGCTAACATCCTAAACTATAACGTACTCAAATTTGAAGTAAAATGAACAAGTAAAACCTAGTGAATCGACTTACTCTTGAAGACGGTAAATCTGGAGACGTACTGTTGGACACCAGAGACTTCATGGACCCATATGATGATTATACTCTGGATATTTGACTTAGATCCCTTCATGAAACTTGTAGAGAACATCTTGAAGTAAAACATATCCAAATTTCAGAGGAAACGAAGAAGAATAGGTAGGTAAAGACTCAGTATTTCGGAGAAGCATGTACTGGATGTTTCGGTGTTAGATCCAGAAGCTTCGTGTAACTGTAGAAAATAATATAAAAATAATTTGGCTTGGAAGTCTGCATAAAAAATCTACTTTAGTGTCTTGGCTATAACTTGGTGAAATTTCGTAATTTTTGGGGGTCGTTCGGATATTTTAATCAAATTATTCCGGAAACTGTGCATTCTGATTTCATCCGAAATTACATGCTGTATTTGTGTGAATTATGAATTTGTGTGGAATTCTATTTGGCCATGTATTTTGCATGAAATCATTATCCTATTGTCTTGTCTATCACTTGCCTTAATTTTATGATATTTGAAAATCATATGGATATTTAAATTTAATATTTTCGAAAGTGGCACAAGCTGGAATTTAAATAAATGTAAAAAGGGCATGATAAATAGATTATTTTAATTGGTACGAAGTCCATAAATTTTATTTTATGAATAATTGTACCTTGTTGCATGTATGATGAGGTCTTGATGCATGCATGGCAATGAATTGAGATGCATGTATGAATTCAATGCTGAATATGATTTTGTTTGCCATTACATCATATGCCATGCTAAATTGAGATCGAAATTGGTGAACATGGATAATGATAAATGAGGAAAACTGTTATGGCGGATGATAATGCCCTGGGAGTGTCAAGATGCCCGGGATGGGGGGTGCCGGAAGCCAGATTGTATTGAGATACAAGGCCGGATTGTCCTCGGGAGTTTCGAGATGCCCGGGAAGTGGGGGTGCTGGAAGCCCTGGAGGTTTGTGCCCAGGGGGATGCCTCGTGACGCTAGTTGGGGTGCGAGATGCCCGGCCAGGGAGTGTAAATGCCGGAAGCCTCGGAGGTTTTTGCTTGAGGGATGCCTCGTGATGCCAATTGGGATGCGAGATGCCCGGAATGTGGGGGGCCGGATGCCCGGTGGTGTGTGCTGGAGGGTTATCTTGCGATGCCAGATGTGGTGATCGAATTGAAAGATAAAAAGTGAAAATTTGAGACATGCATTTGACATGATATGATGATAATAACCTATGGCATGATGATATGCATGTATGACATGATATGATGATAATCACCTATGGCATGATGATATGCATGTATGATATGATATGATGATAATCACCTATGGCATGATGATATGCATGTATGACATGATATGATGATGATCAATCTATGGCATGATGACATGTGTATAATATGATGATGTCATGATGATGATGACATGTGTATGATATGATGATGCCATGACGATGATGATATGTGTATGATAGGATGATGTCATGATGATGGTGATATATGATATGATATGATGATGATGATATGTCTATGACATAATAATGATGACATACGTATGGTATGATGGTGACCTATGGTATGATGATACATGTGTATGACATGGTGATGATAACCTATGACATGACAACATGTATGTGTTATGATTGTGATGAAAATGTATGATGGTATATGCATGGCTTCAAGGTAAGTACGCATGGATGTATGTATGGCATGCACGATGTTGCGATTGTATTGTATGATGCTTTGAGTGGTTATTGGATTCTTTTACCTGCTGAGTGGTTGTACTTACCCCTTTGGGGACCAACATTTCAGATTAGCAGCATGCCGCTCCTTGCTGTCACGCGGGATGTGTTTTACGGTCTACCATCCGATGTAGAGGTTGAGTGCGAGGAGTTTGGTTGTCCCTCTGTTCCTGGATTGACGTATATTCGAGTGCGTTGTTTAGTCATGTATGACGTAGACCTGGCTGGGGGCCCGGTTGTCCAGGAGTTCATATCCGTCCACATTCGTCGCGATGGTGTGATGCGTGGGATGTTGCCGCCGCCACCGCCTGATGCACCGGGTTGGGTGTGAGGGCCCATGCGTGATGAGTAGGAGCTGGATCTTTTTGGGGATAGTTAGCCGACACTGATGATAGGGATTTAGCACGTGAGTTGTAGCGGGTCGAGGGTTTCTTTTTGGGGTTTTAGGCTGGGCGTGGCTGAGTCCTGGCTTTTCCTTTTGATGTACCGACCCAAGAAATCCCATCCTAAAAATATGTAAATGAAGTGTCATGGCTTGTCTTTTAATCATGATGATTAGTGGTGTGTATTTGTATCATGGTTGATGGAGGGTGAGATGGAGATGTTATATTTTGCTTCCGCTAATGAGTCGCGTTGGGACCGTTTTAAAAAAAAAATGTGTCTATGAATTGCGACGTTTCTTCTAAGAGATGTGATAAGGTGTAACGCTGGTGCTTGTGGCAACCTAAGAAGGGTTCGGGGTGCCATAGCTATAGGTCACGCTCGAAGGGCAATGGTGTCGTCGTGACTTTGGGCCGAGGGAGGCACGACAGCAAGGGCAATGGTGCTTGGGCGAGCTGCTGCGGGTTGGCGACGGAGGGTGGAAGCGGCTCCAGGCTGCGGGCGAAGTAGAAGCAGCGGTGGCATTTGGAGCTCTAGCAGCGACGGCGATTAGGGTAGCGGTGAGGAAACGACTTGTCTTCCTTCTTCTTCTTCTTTTGTTTTCGTTTTTCTTTTTCTTTTTTATTTTTTCGCTCTCTCACGTCCCTCCCTTTGTCAGAGAAAGAAAACGCCCCTTGTGTTGACTTTGACCCCAAAAATCGAAAAGAAGCCCCCCGTCCGTATGCGAACAACCTTTTTATAGGCGAGGGACTTAGGTTTTTGTAGAGTATTTTATTTCTTTTTTCACTTTTTCCATCTACCCATATTAGATTCAAACTTCCTTTCTCAATATGCATGAAAATCAATTTTTGCTCGCCCATAGCCTCCTGAATATATTGTCGAGATATATGCACTTGTGTGCAATATTCTCTTTTATTTATTTTTTCGATACTTCATCAGAAACCTTCCTTTCTGCCAAGAAATATCTCCCTCGGTGTATATTGCCTAAATATATGAAAAATCTCCCTAGGATACCATCGAAGATTGGAAGAATAGGACAAATCCTTTTCGAAATATATCTATCTCCCAACTCATAAAATTAATCCTCATCTACCATCAGCCAGTCCAATGCAAATGCGATAAAAATAAATAATATAAACTAAATAATGAATGCTTCTAAAACTATATGTTATTTTTGTTTAGGGGTAAAAAATCAATCCCAATTTTTTTTTATGAAGTAAACAACTAATTGGGTTGCCAAAATTTAGGTGTCAACATAGGTCTTAGGTTAGCTTGGACACTTCATCTTGGCATTAAATAACTAGAAGCCAAATGTATTTAATTCACTCTTATCTTGTCCAAGAAGGTTTGACTTGCTTGCTCCTTCTTCCAATGGGCATGTAGTCCCTTTCTTGGTCTCCAAGATCTCCTACTTAGTTTAGGGTTATAGCTAGGCTAGGCTATAGGGACACATATTCCTTAGTAGCCCACAGTTCGTTGAATATGTTCACACGTGTTCACATTTGTTCACTCTTAGTTTCTAAGACCTAAGTATGAACCCTAAGTGTCAACCCTCCTAATTAGGCTTAGGTGTCCTCCTTATCAATAAGCCAAAGTCCAAGTTTGAAACTTGTCTTCCAAGGCAAGAGCCTTTCATGCTAAGTGTCCACCCTTAGTCAATATGCACTAATTAACTACAAGCCAAAGGCATTGAATGCACTTTAGGAAAATATCTAAGTTTTGACGGCCTTGTCATTGGGTAGGGATTAATTGAGTTTGATTGTGACCAACAACCTTATTTGGCCTGAGGTTCATGCCTAAGCCATGCCTAAGCAAAGCTAGACGCAACCCGGCTTGATTGGCCAAACCGAGTTCGGAATCCCCTTTTATCGAGAAAAGGGGTCGTAGCTAGGTTGCTGGCTTGGTCCTGCCTAGTTAGTCGGTCCTCTGACCAATTCGTGGGCTACCCCGCGGATCAGTTCTACTTGGCCAGTCTTGTGGTCAATCCTTGGGCGAATTGACTAGTCCTATAGCCGGTCCTATGACTAGTGCAAGGTTCTAGACCACAAGTCTTGGTTAGTCCGAAATTGAACCACGTTGAGTTTGTTCAATCCATGGTCGATTATTGGTTGTCATGTAATCATGTGGAATTGATCGATTCGTACCAACTCACGGTCGCATGAGATCGGTTCATGGTCATCCACAGCCAGTTTAACGACCAGGTGGAATCACTTGCAATTGGTGCATTGACTGGGCAAAATCAAGCCATGACCGTCCGTCGATCCATGATGGTATGTGATTGTCTTACGACCGATCCTTATGATCGAATAACCTTTTCATGGTCGAATACTCTATAATTGGATCTTGGGTTATCGATTCCCGAATGGCCAATTGACTCATGATTGGCCTTTGGGCCAACTCATGGCCAAGTCTCGCTCTTGATGTCCGGGCTTTGGCCTACTAGTCGGGGCCAAAATAAGGGTCGAAATCAATGATGTTACACCCTACATCTACTGAGCATTTAATGAAGTTTGGATAAGATGCCATAAAGTTGCTAACTTGGCATCTAGATTCTTCGGTCATTAATGAGGGGCTTGGGTTTCACTTTGATTGGTCCATGTATATGCCACCCCTTTCTTGCCCATCAAGGATATCTACAACTTCATCATTACCTCGGAAGAGTCAAAGAACACATCACCCCCTTCATTAATGAGGGTGTTCCAGAATTTTCTTCACTCTGTCCTTTTCTTCCTTAAGAAGGTGATCTAGAAAATTCTATTGTCCAAGTTGGTTCTAGGGCCAAAGAAGGGATCATTAAGTACACCCGAGATTCGGCTATCACGCCCCATATTCGCCCAAACCGTCCCCTTTGAGGGTCGGTTGGCCCAGGGGGTTGGCATTGGTCAGCACCTTGGCCGACCCTTTGGTCGGCATGATAGCGTTCGTCTAGGTCCAAGACTGGCCCTCAGGTCGGTCCTCGGCCTCTCATTGAACTTGCCACGATCGATTTCCTTTATTTTCGGTCCTTGGTCCTTTAGTATGGCCTAGCACTAAGCCAAGGCACTCATGGACCTTAGAATTAGTGACAGAATAGCTGGGTATATCCCTGAGCTCATTCTGGTTGGTACTCGATCCATTCGTATGGTTTGAAGCTAGTGCATTACCGATCCACAATCGGACATCACCAATTCAAGATTCCTTTCCAATCACTAAAATTAAATAGGGAATGATGCATTTTTGGTCGGAAGGCGATCACATTTGCTCAAGTTGGATCGCCTATGCATCGGTGCATAGCCGGGCAGAATCAACCACGGCTAGCTACTATGACTGGTTGTGACCATTTGCTAATCCAAAATCATCCCGTGATCAATTCTTGTGATCAAAAAGTCATGTTATGAGCTGGTAATCCTATCCCATTGGTATGGTCGGTAGAAATCCACGACTGACACCTTGACCAATTCGTGATCGGTTGGTCGATTGGACCATGATCGAACTGTGATTCTTTGATGATCGAACCAATCGATCCATGGCCAATGGCCCATGATCGATCCCCTTTTTGACCTTATGGCCGATCTTTACGGGCTCAGAATCGAGAATGTTACATGGTCCCTTGATTTCTACGCAACTAGATATCTAGGTTTGGGGACTTGGGTTACACCAATATTTCTATTAGCGCCCTTTTAGTACCTAAATAGTATGTTGTGTTTACCTAATGTGTCCATGCATTTCTTCTTACATTTTCGGGATCGTTAGTCCCAAACTAAGCGATCATGTGTGGTTGGTCATTTTCATGCTAATCTTTTTCTAAAGAAAATGAAAAGGAAACACCCAATTGAATTGAAAATTGTGAAGCTGTAAGTAAACAATCAAGAAAAGTTGTTACTCTATCATGCAATCCTAGAAAATATAAAAGAGAAACACAATTGAAAAGGATAAGAGGAAGAGAGGACCTGCAACTCATCGCGCTTTATATAATAAAAAGAACTCGAGACATATATCGGGGAAATAAATAGTACATGATTATGGTCGGAATGGACCACAACCTCCACCGTCTTCATGTCTTCTCCATCTTCAAGATCCTAATTTAAACCTAGACTAGAATACTATATAACTTGGTACATATAATGGAAAGAAACAAGCATACACATCAAAACGATCAAAAACACAACATCAAGAAATTCAATGCAAAAAGAAGATTTGGACCTTGGGATCGGCCTTTGAAATTCATACACAGGTCCCTTTAAGACACCTATCCGATTCATTTTATGACTCACAACCATTATTGACCAATTGTGCTCTCGCTTGGCCAATAACACTTATAAGTCTCTTAACCAAGCGATCTATGTGATCCTAGGATTTTCCCTCAATATCATACATCGACCTTATCATTCATCTAGAAATCACAAAGATTGCATGAATTAAACATGCATGCAGGTATTTTGAACCTTGTTTCTCAACCAACCAACCAAGAAAATGAACTGTCGATGGGTCACTTATTAACAAGGCCATGCGACAATCACAAACATACGTACTTTTAAATGAATGACGTGATTATATGCATGGGGGTACATGTGATGTTTCAAGGTCACATTTTTTTTTTTAAAATCATCCATAAAAAAGGGTTTCTTGGATGGGTCCAAGGGCCATGCCTTGGCCAGCCGACTGGTCCTTTGGTTGGTCCGCGGGCTTCTGCGTCACAAGTTATGGTTAGTCTGAAACTGGATTGCATTGAGTGTATAAGATCCATGGTTGGTTTTCGGTTGTCATGTAATCATGTGGAATCAATCAATTTGCCTCAACTCACGGTCGAATTGGATTGATTCATGGTCGTCCATGATCGGTACAACAACTAGGTGGAATCACCTGTAATCAGTACAATGACCGAGTAGAATCAAGCCACGATTGTCTGTCGATCTATGATAATGCATGATCGTCCCACGACCGATCCTTATGGTTGAATAACCTTTCTATGGTCGAACACTATAACCAATCCTTTGGTTGCCGATTCCCGAATGAGTTGCTCGGCTCAAATCGACCCTCGGGCTAGCTCATGGCCTAGCCCCGCCATTGGTGTACTGATCCTTGGCCTACTGGTTGGGGCCAGAATAAGGGTCAAATTCTAGGATGTTACAGATAAAGTCCATCTACCACCTCATTTAAGGTAGAACAGACAGTCACTCACAGAGGTACGAAATTACAGATGAATGAAGATCAATTTTAATCAATCACGAGTTCATCTTCAATGAATATCAAACCACAGAAAATCATCCAATTACATCATCACTCTTAGATCTAGGCATATTATATAAATCTAAACTTGGATCTTAGCTCCGATTGATTAAGCTGATCTCGCCTCATTGGATTTGAGATTAGAATATAAACCGTTTGCATTTTTCTTCGATTTTAGACACGATTGGACGAGATGGACTTTGCCAGAGTAAACCTCAAACTCCAAGGTTGCTGGCCGAATCACCTAGGGGTTGGATCAGCACTGTTAGACCACCGGTTGAACGATGGACCAAATCAGTCCATAGATGGATCGACCTTGATCGCCAGCGGAAGATTGGCTGTCGAAGATGATCTGGTGGCCGATCCAGCAATCCTTGACCATGACAAGGTCGAGGAGTCTCTTAGGGTTTGATTGGAAGTGATTGGCATCTCTATGGACCAATGGTTCAAGTGATTGAAGAATACCGGTAAGCTTAGACCGGTTTGGATGCTGGTGGAAGTTTGGAGCGCTGAATGTCCTTCGGTGGTTAACCATCGAGCTTCGACTGTTGGAAGGTCAAAGAGGGTTGGACGGATCAATTGGCAACGATCAACCTTCACTTGGTCTGCCGCCGATCACTAATCCTTGAGGAAAAGCCAGCTGAGATGGAAAGTGGCTCCATCGCCAGTTTTTCAAAGCCACGTAATAGAAGGAGCGGGGTAGGTTGATCGGAAAGCCACTGAGGTGTATGCTGGCTTTGATTAGTACCAGTAGAGAAAGCAAGGTTAGGGATAACAGCTACGGTGATGAGGCCATCGGCGTGGAGGCGTATCTGACGATTCGTCAGTTGTGTGTGAAGGAAAGAGGCTGGGAAAGAGAGAGTAGGAAAGAAAGAGGGAAAAGAGAGAAAGAATTTCTGGAATTTCATTTGGAAATTTGCAAAAATGAGCCCCCTTTGCATTTTGGAGGGAAAAAACCTTTTATACTAGGTTCTAATCGTCGAATCTTGACCGTTGGTTCAATTCAACTGTCAAAATTTCCATTTAATAGCCAAATTAAGTCCATCAAAAGGTCAATCATACTTATAATGCATCTTATGACTGATCGGATGGGTTTGATTGAAAAATTGGAGTTTAAAATGAGATCACCATTAAAGGCTAATTAAGGGAAAAATCATAAATTCAGGCAAAAGAATGCTTTAAGTGCCAAATGTTGGCACAAAGGGACGCTTAAGTGCCAAAACTTACGTAAGTGCCACTTAAGTGCCACTTTTTATGAAAAATGAGACACTTGAGTGCCACATCTGGCGAACATGGCCAAAAATCTTATGTGGCATTTTTTTTATTAATTTTCTTGCTTACGTGGTTTGCTGGAACGCTGACTCAGCAAAACAAACACAAAAACGACGTTGTTTTCGTATAATTTGAATTTTAATATAAAAATTAATTAAATTAAAATTAAAAAAATATTTTATATTTATTTAAAAAAATGGAGGAGGAGGAGGAGGAGGAGGAGGAGGAAGGCGGTTGGCGGCGAGGGCGAGCCCTCGTCGTCACCACCTCCCCACCATCGTCGGAAGGTTGGGGAGGGTTGGCTGGGGCCGTCGAGCCCCGGTCAAGGGCCCGCGGCCCCAACCAACCGGCGGCGAGGCCCTACGTGCCCTTGCCCGGCGGGGCCAAGGGCCACCGCCTGTTGAGGACCGGCTGCCTTCCTCCTCCTCCTCTTTTTTTTTTTTTAATATTTGTATTTGCATTTTTAAATTTTTTAAATAAATTTTGAGTTAAATTTAATTTAATAAATTTTATATTAATTTTTTACTATGTCAGCACCAAAACGACGTCGCTTTGCACTTATTTCGCCGGAAAATCGCCATGTCAGCATTTTGACTAGATTTTGGTCGGATTGTCACTTAAGTGATCCATTTGGCTCCAATTTTGGCATTTAAGTGTCACTTTCATAACTTTTGGCACTTAAGTGTCCATTTGTGCCAACTTTTGGCACGATAGGGGTCTCGGTGTCCGTAAATTCATGAAATTCGGGGGTTAGTTTGCAAATTCTTGCAATTGTGAAGGCATGGGGGTAAAATACACGCAAGGAGGATCTTAGAACTAGTCACCAACGATTCAAAATCAACCGGTAAGGGGCCGAATTGACCTGCCCCACTAGCGATCGATCGAACAAATCGCATCAATTCACACCAGTGCCATTGGTTCTTGATTGGTTTTGTTTGGTTCTTAGCTGGGCAATCTGAGATGTGCAATTTGGTCCCTCGAGAATCAAAATGAAGGGAAACTTATCTAATTTCAGGAGAAATTGTCTAATTTTAATCAAATTAAGATTATTAATCCCTGTAAATACAATCTATGAGTTTTCTATTAACTTAATTGAATAATTATTGCGAAAAATAGTGGACCTAGGCCATGGGTGCATGTAATTGAACATTATGGGCTAAAATGAACAATTTTGCAATTCTTTGTTTGAAATTGCAAATTAATTGAAATTGAATTCAATTAATATTGCGATAAACCTATTCAACTAATTAGCCATGCTTAGGATAACCTAGTGCATTCAAATTGATCTTGAATTGAAGTCATGAGACATAGGCCAAAAATGAATCGAGGTCAAATATCAAAATTGAACCTTGATTCATAAAATTAAACCTTTATTTTGAATGGTTCATCGTGAATTTCTTCAATTGAATCTTAATTGCTCGTTTTTCCTATATTCAAGAGAGCGAATTTCTTCAAATTGGGAAGTTCTCAAGTGAATTTCTCAAAATGGACCCCGGATTTGAACTTATCTCAAGAAAACAAGTGGAATACAATCGTTCGTTCATAACTGATGAAGGATCGATTCAGACCCCCTAATTAAGGCCTAAAACGGTTATTCGCCTTTCAACATGACAAATCCCGAAATTGGATGAACGAGTTGATTAGAAATAGACCTTAGACCAAATGTCGTAAAAGGAATAAACCTAAATGTGGCTAAAATGAAAGTATTTTTATTTTTGGTTGATTTCAAATCTAAAACCGAAAAAATCGAAAAATAAGGTTCTTAATCCAATTTGTAAAATTTTCAACACTAAAGTCAAATTGACATTAAAACAAAGTATTTTGAGAATTTTTTATTTTTTTAATTTTTTGATTAAGGGTTTGATCGAAGTCAACCATTTAGTTGACTTTTCCTAAAATGTTGAATTTCGAATCAAAATTTTGAAATTTTTGAAAATTGAGTTGACTAAAGTGAAATTAAAGACATTTGACATCTTTTTGGGTAAAAAGTCAACTTTTGATTTGAGGTTACCTTTGGTCAAAGGATTGACAATAAGTTAACTTAAAAGTCAACTGTTTGACTTTTCGGGTTTTTGTTGAAAATGACTAGAAAATTACTTGAAAGTGACAATGTAAAAGAAAGAAATAAAAAAAACGACACTTTTCTATCAAGAGACGGGCTTTGTCGCGATCGAAAGCCTTAATCTTGAGCTTACACCTTTTCATGACGCATCGATTAAAAATCAGGTGTTAATAACTTTTTTATATATCTATTGTTAACTTTAGGAAACTTAATAATTACAAGTCCATCACAAAGGGCGACTTCCTATGCGACCAATATATTAAAGGGTTGGAAAGGTCAGGGTCAACCTAACTCCTTTAACGTGAGGGTTAGCTAAAAAGTGACGCATCTCACGCCCACCACAAACGCACATGATGGTTTTCCATACTTCGACCCTGAAAAACAATGAACAATGACGGGTGAGAAAAAAATATCAGTGAGTTAACGACGTAAGCCTCGACTAGGACACCAATTCGTCTCGGAGGCAGCCTAAACATGAAGCATGTCGAATAATCTCGTAGGCATCCTTACCTCGCCTTGGCACACCCTTGCATGTTAGTAATTATCATATGCCAATAGTGATGTGGACATCGAGCCATATCGAGGAGGAGGTGCTAAGGACCCATTATCTATTCCTACTGGTTCGATCACTCGAGTGCGGGCCAAGTAATTTAGGTAAGCTGTTGGTGTCATGGTTCATGATCTTTGGCGTGGAGATGACCTTGGATCAAATCTTGAAGAATCTTGGAAATCTTGGCACAATTTAATTATCTGGTCACCAAATATTTGACCAATTCAAATAGGAATATTCTTCTTGTTTAGGAATATTCTAGAATAGGAATATTCTAGAATATGACGCATTAGTTTTTTTTTTTTTTTAGGGTTGGTTTTAGGGTTTGTGTGGCGGTTCTATATATATAAGACCAACTGAATTTCTTTGGGGGAACAGAGATATATTTTTATTTTAAGAACAAGAATTGAGAGGTTTTCTTCTACTGCTCTTTTGAGGACTTGACCTTATCAAGATTCTCTTTGGCGGTCAATTTGACTTATCGAGCGAGATAGCGAATTCTTTCGCTCGTGGCGTCTATAACATTGGTTGGTTAACACGCATTCGTCAACAAGTCACGTTCATACCGAGGTTGCCAATCACAGGTTTGATTGGAGGTCGAGGTTTGCAATTCGCACCATCTGGGCATTCGTAGAACGATCCTTCCGCAACGATTCACATCAGTTTGGTATCAGAGCCAGGTTCTACAAGGTCTATTTATCTTTAATTTTCTGTTGATATTCAGAAACTTGAGATTTATAGAGCTAGGGTTTCGGTTCTAGCTAATTTAGGGATTCGATTGCTTTTGTGCTTCCATACATAGTTGTTTGCAATTAGTTTTAAATTTTCTTTTCTAGCATCTTAAATTGTATCTGAGTTCGTCAAAAAAAAAGAAAAAGAAAAAAAAAGAAGAGAAAGAAAACGCACACAAAAAAAAAGTGCGCAAGAGAAAAAAACAGCTTCGGCAAAAAAAAAAAATTAGCCGAACAAAAAAAAAATAAGAAGGTGACTCGTTTGTTAGTAGACTGAATTGAAACAAAATCAGTAGTGATTTGCATTTCAATTGGAATTTCGAAGGGTGTACTTGTTGGTTTGAAATTGTTACTTACTGAATCAAAATCAATAGTGATCTAATCTTGTTTGATTAGTTCGATTGATTGTCATGAGAGAGTTGAGAGATAGGTTTTGAGTCCGATAAAGAGCTTGTGAAAAGAGAATACGAGAGGGAAAAGGCAAGAGTGTGTAAGCTTAATTGAGGGTGAAAAAAAGCCTAAACTTGAGTTAAACACGAGGGGAGTGACAAACACTTTGAGAGAAACAGGTGAGGGAGTGATTGGTGAGGATTTTTGTGACTAACGTTTACTTGCAGGTCTAAAATATGCCATACGAAGAAAGTGTGAATCAAAAGGAGATTGGCTCCATACGAAGGGATGAAGCGCTCGTGGAAAGCATCCAGCAATTGAAGGCCGTAGTGGAGGAGCTTAGTGGCCGAATGATGGGGAATGACATGAGGGTTGATGGTGACTGAGAGCTACCCCGGGGAAGGCCGCAATATCAGCGAGACACCTCTAGAACACGACATAGAAGGCAACGGCATTATGATGATGATGAGGCCGACATGGAGGATGATCGAGATGCTCGATTTGGAAGGTGGAATGGAGCTCGAGGGTTTAGACACTGAGAAGATAATGAACTTGGCAATATCAAGATGGAGATTCCTTCTTTCCAAGGAAAGAATGATCCCGATGCATATCTAGAATGGGAGAAACGCATGGAGATGGTATTTGATTGCCAACGATACTCCGAGATCAAAAAGGTAAAAATTGCAGCTGTTGAATTTACTGATTATGCTATAATTTGGTGGGATCAACTTGTGACTAGTAGGAGGCACAATGGTGAAAGACCGATAAAGACGTGGGATGAGATGAAAGCGGTGATGAGAAGACGTTTTGTACCTAGTCATTACCACCGAGATTTGTTTCAAAAGTTACAAAATCTCACACAAGGCAATAAGAGCGTGGAAGAGTATCACAAGGAGATGGAGATTGCCATGATCCGTGCTAATGTGGTGGAGGATCGTGAGGCCACAATGTCAAGATTTTTGAGTGGTTTGAGCCGAGACATAGCAAGGGTGGTGGAGCTGCAACACTATGTTGAATTGGAGGAATTGGTGGACAAAGCTATCAACGTTGAGTGGCAATTGAAGTTGGATCGAAATCACAAGAGTGGAGGAGGTTCAAATCAGAATTGGAGATCCAATTGGAAAAGAGATGAGAAGCCAAATTGGAGAGGAAACAACACCAAAACTGAAACCTCAAAGGAGAAGGAGAGGGACGGTAAAGTTGGAACGAATCCGGCTTCAGGTAAAACTGAAAAACCTAACACTAGAACTCGTGAGATTAAATGTTTTAAGTGTTTGGGCAGGGGTCATATGGTGAATCAATGCCCTAATAGGAGGGTGATGATCATGACTGGACATGGTGTTATTGAGTCCGAAAGTGAAAGGGAAGAAGAGGATGATGAGATGCCACCATTGGAGGATTGTAGTGATGGAGAAGTGGCTATAAAAGGTGACTTATTGGTGGTTAGGCGTTCTCTGAGTGTGCAAGTAAAGGAGGAGGAGCATCACCAACAAAGAGATAATTTGTTTCATACAAGATGTGTGGTGAATGGTAAGATCTCGTAGTATGATAATTGATGGAGGTAGTTGTGCAAATGTGGCAAGTTGTATTATGGTGGATAAGTTGGGTTTGAAGACGACAAAGCACCCTAGGCCTTATAGACTTCAATGGTTGAATGATAGTGGAGAGGTGAAAGTGTCAAAGCAAGTCTGAATCCCATTTGAGATAGGGAGATATAAGGACGAGGTAGAGTGTGATGTTGTACCTATGCAAGCGGGTCATAGTTTGCTTGGAAGACCGTGGCAATATGATCGAAAGGTACATCATGATGGATATACTAATCGTTATTCATTGGTAATGAATCAAAAGACTTATACCTTGGTACCAATGACACCTAGTGAGGTGTATCAAGATCAGTTAAAGTTACAATGGGAAGCCAAGAGAGAGAGAAAATGTGAGAAATCCGAGGGCTTGCGTGGTGTATCTGAGACACAAGGAAAAGGAGAGGCTGAGAGAAGAATGGTGGTAAAAACCGAGGGAAAAGAAGAGAGGAAAGAAAAGAAGCAAAATAATTTTTATGCAAAATCAAGTGAAGTGAGGAGAGCTTTAGTTCTAGATCGACCAATGCTTGTACTTGTGTACAAGGAGGTTTTGTTTTCTACTAACAATCTTGACCCAAGTTTACCTAGTCCTATTGTGTCTTTATTGCAGGAATTTGAAGATGTCTTTCCTGATGAACTTCCTGAAGGGATACCACCAATTCGAGGCATAGAACATCAAATTGATTTGATTCCTGGTGCGCCATTACCTAATCAACCTGCATATCGAAGTAATCCCGAGGAGACAAAGGAACTTCAGCGGCAAGTTAGCAAACTTTTGAAACGGGGGTATGTGAGAGAGAGTCTTAGCCCGTGCGCTGTCCTTGTTTTGTTGGTGCCAAAAGAAGGATGGAACTTGGCGAATGTGTGTCGATTGCCGAGCAATCAATAATATTACGGTAAAGTATTGACATCCTATTCCTAGGTTAGATGACATGTTGGATGAGTTGCATGGTTCTTGCATTTTCACTAAGATCGATTTGAAAAGTGGCTATCATCAAATTAGGATGAAAGAAGGTGAAGAATGGAAAACTGCATTTAAGACCAAGTATGGATTATATGAGTGGTTAGTAATGCCATTTGGATTAACTAATGCACCGAGCACGTTTATGCGACTTATGAATCATGTTTTGCGTGCTTTTATTGGTCGATTTGTGGTTGTCTATTTTGATGACATCTTGATTTATAGCTGAAGTCCTGATGACCATATTGAGCATGTGCGAGCTGTCTTGCAAGTTTTAAGGGCCGAGCAATTATACGCTAATCTAAAGAAGTGCTCTTTTGTTACCAACAAATTAGTATTTCTAGGATTTGTTGTTAGTGCTGATGGTATACAGGTTGATGAAGAAAAGGTCAAAGCAATCTGTGAATGGCCAATGCCTAAGACCATAGGAGAGGTGTGTAGCTTTCATGGATTGGCGAGTTTTTATCGACGATTCGTGAGAAATTTCAACACCATTGCCGCACCTTTAATCGAGTTTATCAAGAAGCACGTGGGTTTCACGTGGGGAGAATAGCAACATAAAGCATTTAATCTTTTAAAAGATAAGTTGACTAATGCTCCTTTGTTATCTTTGCCAAATTTCAGTGCTACTTTTGAGATAGAGTGCGATGCTTTTGGTACAGGAATTGGAGTTGTGTTGATGCAAGGAGGACATCCCATAGCTTATTTCAGCAAAAAATTGAGTGGAGCAACATTGAATTATCCTATCTATGATAAAGAGATGTATGCTTTAGTGCGAGCTTTGGAGACTTGGCAACATTATCTATGGCCAAAGGAGTTTGTGATCCACACCGACCATGAGACCTTGAAGTACTTGAAAGGGCAGCAAAAGTTGAATAAAAGACATGCCAAATGGATGGAGTTCATCGAGACTTTTCCATATGTGATCAAGTACAAGAAAGGTAAGGAGAATGTGGTAGCCGATGCACTTTCTCGAAGGTATGCAATTCTAACTATTTTAGAAGCAAAGTGTCTAGGTTTTGAGCATATTAAGGGCTTATATACTGATGATGATGACTTTGGGAGAGTGTATGAAGCATGTGAACATGCTACATTTGATAAATTTTATAGGCATGAAGGTTATCTTTTTCGTGAAAACAAACTATGTTTGCCCAAGTGTTCTTTTCGTGAATTGTTGGTGCGGGAAGCACATAGTGGTGGTTTAATGGGGCATTTTGGCATTAATAAGACTTATGAAGTGCTGCATGAACATTTTTATTGGCCACATATGAAGAGGGATGTCATACGTGTCTGTGAGAGATGCATTGTTTGTAAGCAATCTAAGTCTACAACTAAACCGCATGGCTTGTATACACCATTACCTATTCCAACGCATCCTTGGAATGATATTTCTATGGATTTTGTATTAGGATTGCCTAGGTCTAAGAATGGTAGAGATTCCATTTATGTGGTTGTTGATCGGTTTTCAAAGATGGCTCATTTTATACCTTGTCATAAAACTGATGATGCATCTCATGTTGCTAATTTGTTCTTTAGGGAAGTTGTTCGTTTGCATGGCATGCCTAGATCGATTGTTTCAGATCGAGATTTTAAATTTCTTAGTTACTTTTGGAAAACATTGTGGAAAAAATTAGGAACACGGTTGTTATTTTCTACTACTTATCATCCACAGACCAATGGTCAAACCGAGGTAGTTAATAGAACTTTAGGGGTATTGTTACGTGCTATTATTAAAAAGAACATAAAATCTTGGGAAGATTTTCTTCCACATGTTGAATTTGCATATAATAGGAGCATGCATTCTGCTACTAAATTTACACCATTTGATGTTGTCTATGGTTTTAATCCGTTAACTCCGTTAGATTTAACCCCTTTACCTATTGATGAGCGTGTGGATTTAGATGGAGCAAAGAAAGCTGAATTTGTCAGGGTGTTACACGAGAAGACGTGCGCAAATATTGAGCGCAAGACTGAGCAATATGCAAGGCAAGCCAACAAAGGGCGCAAGGAAGTGGTGTTTGAACCTGGCGATTGGGTTTGGGTTCATATGCGCAAAGAGAGATTTCCTGAGCAGCAACATTCTAAGTTATTACCGCGAGGGGATGGACCATTCATGGTTTTGGAAAGAGTTAACAATAATGCCTACAAGCTCGATCTTCCAGGTAAGTATGATGTTAATGCCACATTTAATGTTTCTGACTTGACTCTTTTTGATGCTAGTGATGATTTGAGGGCAAATCCTTTGCACGGGGGAGGGAATGATGTGAACATCGAGCCATATCGAGGAGGAGGTGCTAAGGACCCATTATCTATTCCTACTGGTTCGATCACTCGAGCGCGGGCCAAGCAATTTAGGCAAGCTGTTGGTGTCATGGTTCGTGATCTTTGGCGTGGAGATGACCTTGGATCAAATCTTGAAGAATCTTGGAAATCTTGGCGCAATTTAATTATCTGGTCACCAAATATTTGACCAATTCAAATAGGAATATTCTTCTTGTTTAGGAATATTCTAGAATATGACGCATTAGTTTTTTTTTTTTTTTTTAGGGTTGGTTTTAGGGTTTGTGTGGCGGCTCTATATATATAAGACTGATTGAATTTCTTTGGGGGAACAGAGATATATTTTTATTTTAAGAACAAGAATTGAGAGGTTTTCTTCTACTGCTCTTTTGAGGACTTGACCTTATCAAGATTCTCTTTGGCGGTCGATTTGACTTATCGAGCGGGATAGCGAATTCTTTCGCTCGTGGCGTCTATAACGTTGGTTGGTTGACACGCGTTCGTCAACAGGTCACGTTCATACCGAGGTTGCCAATCACAGGTTTGATTGGAGGTCGAGGTTTGATTGGAGGTCGAGGTTTGCAATTTGCACCATCTGGGCCTTCGTAGAACGATCCTTCCGCAACGATTCACATAAAACAGTAAAGCAACAAGCTTAACAAATAATTAGAACACATCTTAGAATATTTTATGCACAAAACATTCACACGTGTTTCAATTATTATGACCCCTCGGGCCACAATCAACACAAAAATTAGTGGTCTTTTGGCATGATTGGGCATCATCCCGCCCCATCAAGCACAACATCATCTAGGACTCCCGTCATAGACAACATTCCATAAAGAGCATCGGTTCGGCCTCAACCGTGACTCAACCTTCGGACCCTTGCCTGGCATCCAATAAAAATTAGGCATCCTCCCCAAACTCCTGTTGGGTGACGAATTCCATTAAGTGACTACTCAAGCACACCAATACTCATTCCATTGTCATTTGCCATTAATTAGCCCAATGCAAATAGTGTTCATGCTCATACAACAAACTTCAGCAATTTTTACATTAAAATTGCGGTAGAATAATCATATGTGTTCATGTATATAAAATTAACCCGCCAAACTTTACACACTTTTATTTTAGAACCTCATTGTCCCATTTAATATGTAAAACACGGCACCCAAACACGGCACCTCATAATTTGCCATTTACATGCCAATAAAAGCTTTCCTTAAATATAGTACTTAAGGTTCATAAATTGGACAATCATTTTCATGGCATAACAAGCTTCAAACAACATGAATTATGCATAAATCCATCCAATTATTCAAGCATAAATTGCATAAAAACCATCCTTAATCACAATTATTCAAGCATAAACTAACTATAAATAATTTAGACTAACTACAATTAGCCTTAATATAAACCATCCTTAGTCACAATTAACACTATGCCATCATTCTTAATTAAGACGAATTACAATTAGCCTTAATCTAATCTATCCTTAAACACGATTAACGCTAAACTATCATAAACTTACACCAACCACCATTAACCCTAATCTAATCTTACCTCTAAATGCAGTTAACACCTTAATCAAGGATTATGAGGTTAACTCACTGTTTATGGTGATGGCAAGCTCATGGTAATGGCGGCACGACGGCAACGAGAACATGACGCTCGTGGCTTGAACGGTACGAACAGTGTGGCTCGGTGAATTTGAAGGTGCGGCTTGGGCCTGGGGTGGCTCAATGGTGATGGTAGTGGTGATGGTGGCTTGCGGTGGTGGCATGAGGAATGGCAAACGATTGCAGCATGGGTAGTGAAGGCGGTGGAAAGGGGTGGCGTGAGGAATGAAGGCAAGGGACGGCTATGGGTGGTGATGAATTGAGGAAGAAGAAGGAGAAAATGAGGTGAGATGGAGGAGGGCGGTGTGCGGCCAAAGTAAGGGGAATGGAGGGGGGGAGAGAGAGAGAGAAAGAGAAAAAGAAAGGGAAAGAGAGAGATTGAGATATTTCCCTCAAAATCCCTTCCTCCAAGTGTTTCCCCTTTGTCTTCATCTCCTTAAATGCCCAAAAAAAATTCTAGATGGGCCGTTTTGGTCTTTTCATAGTTTTTAACAAAAATTCTAATTCTTTCCTTGAGCCTGTTTGCTTGAAATGGACTTGGATGGGCTTCGCTTGGGTTTGGTGGGCCTATTTAAGCACTCATGGCTGAAGCCCTCATGCACGAGGCCCATTGGGCCTTCGCTTGGCTTGGCTCCTCTTTTCGGCTTTTAATTCTCGACCAAATAATCCCTATCCAACAATTTAATGCTTATCAATAAATCAACGGATAAATGAGACAACATCCAATAGGTTGGTCTTGGAAATTTTTGAAAGTTCAAAACTCGAAATCGAATTAGAATTCATGATTAAAATCGATCAAACGCAACTCTTGTACGACCTAAATTATTAGGTGGCTTTTAGGGCTTTTCACACATTTGACCCATAGTCGATAATTTTCGATTCGTGTTTGTGTCTCTTCAAATCATGGATAACTCTCGGTTGTCGGGTAATTGCAAGGAATCAATTACTAACCCTAGATACAAGATCAATAGGAAATTGGTTTACTATCGTTTGCAGCGAGTATCGTAATCGTGTAGACTCACCCGCAAATCGACTACATACTCTTGTCGAATTGATTTATATCAATTCGTTAATTGACTTATATCAGCGTAGTACCGTCCCTTGTTTATCCTTATGATCGAGTGTATTATCCCCTGTTGAATTCTCTGGCTGTTCACGTTTTAATCCTTTAAGGCATCTCCCAACAGATTAATTAATTCAGAAGTGATTAGTTTAGAGTAAATTTAACTATCCGTGCATTGATGAAATAACCATTTCATATATTTCGAGAAAGATCGAACTTCAGGATATCACACAACTTCTCACTTTTATTGAGGTCAGACACAATGGTTTTGGATGCTGAAACCATAATCAATTGCTCTTACACATTGACATAATAAATGCATAATCAATACTGGCACATTTTCCACAATATCACATATATTTAATTTGTAGTAAAGATAAATTCAATTAATGATAATTCAACAATATACACCGAAACAAAAGTTGACTATGTTCTCAATCAGCTTCTGTGTATGATTGTTTTACTATCATTACCTAGTTTAATTTGTGCAAATTTGAAGTTTTAGGTGAGAGTTCATTTGAATTCTACCAACCTACAAATTCTGACTAGAAAAGGAATTACATGACCTCATGTAATTATCACATTTTCTATTAATTATCAAAAGACATAACATAATGTGAACCAACATACAAAACATTCATGCAACAACTATAATTGAATGCTGAATTCATAACATAAAGAAAAGATGAGGATCTCTAACCATTGTTTGAATTTGCTCGAAACCAAGAAATTATAAGCACGTTAAACCATATACATGCTATTATCGAACCAAGTTCTATGCAACTTATATGTGGTCACTTAAATGTAGGCTACCTTGTGTATTTCCAAAACCATAGGGAAATACAAGTTAGAATAAATAAACAATGCATTTATACCCCAAAAATATGCATATTTAGGATTTTGTACGCATTTTTATACCTCTAAAAACCTCAAACATGTAAAGTAACAAACCAAACGCCACTAACCACACTCCAATCAGAGCTTGTACGCGCCCGCACATGCCAGCGAGCCAATAAGGCTCCTGGTCGGTTTGATCAGTTAGATCAGTCCAATGGTCAAACCAGTTTGATCGCTTTGACCGGTCTGACTGTTGATCGGTCAATTGGGTCGGGTCATTTAATTGGGTCATCGGATATCGAACGGCCAGTGGATGATGTCATCGATGATGTTAGTAGGTTGGTTACCGACCGTTTGCTAATGTCATCACTAATGTCAGCAGCGTCAGTTTGTTGACGTGTGCGTGGCGCTCACAAGCTGCAACTTCTGGCCGCGCATGTGGGCATGTCCAACGTCTTCCAACATCGTGCCACCTGCCATATTGATCGTCTCAATGAGTACTTTAACTCGTATATTCAAAAATTGATTTTGGCCAAAAAAATATTATGGAATGGCCAAAACAGAACGGTTGTTTGCAATCTCCAAATCCTTTCTTTGCTTTGAGTTCATTTTCGACAATTCATGTTGTAATTTCCAAGGAATGAACATCCATATGTTATGTAGTTCATCCTTTTAATCCCCATATCAAACATCAAGCGAGAGAAAATGACGGATAAACAAGGCAGAGATGATAAACTGGCTCTGATACTAATGTTGGAAGAAAAATTCGCGGAAGAAACGACTAACCTTTTCGATGCTCAACAAACAAATCACCCAAGAATATACGTTGACTCATGAGTGAACGATGGACAATATGATTTCACGATGGTCCAACTACAATCACGAGGAAAGCATTCACATTCCATAGCATTAATACCGATTGTCTTATCAAAGCAGTAATGAATTTGCCTTTTGTTCTTTGATGGACTTTTGTTCTTTGATGGAGAGAGGGGAATAAGAGAGAACAGTTTGTCAGATTGTTATTTCTGCCAATCGTTATGGTGGTTATCTCTAGAAGTTATTTATATAACTTTCCTCACATCCTTTCAAAAGTGTCTCTCCATCATATCACATCAAGACAAACCGGTGTGTCTTAATTGCACCCCATTATGGACATACCAATAAAATATGACAAAAAGTGATCAACTAGGTGTAGGTAGAGACCAAATGTCTTGAGTAATTGATCCGACAAAACAACTCAAAAGTTAAAGAAGCATTGTTAATTTCTTTATGCTCATTCCAAGTTCGAAGTACCATTTGTACAAATAATAATCCCAATCGTTACATGATTTCTTCTTCATATAGATAGATATAGGATATAAGGGACAATTACTTAGAAGTGTATTTTGTGCAACAGCCCTTCCTATCTGATAGCACAGATTAGCTGGTTCTACCACATAATGCTGACTCATTACGAATCCGTCACAAAAATACTTTCTCGAGCGCCACTCAAAGACAGACAGACAGACAGTGGCAAGATGAGCAACAATGGCATGCGACGGTGATGTCGAGGCATGGCGAGCGACAGTGGTGATGACATGCGACAAGCGACAGAGGCCACTACGATTATAATTACATAGACGGCGTACCCTACGTTAATTCTTCACAACAGCATCACCACAGAAGTATTTTCTTTGTTAACTAATGAATATTCAGTTACCTCTACGGTCTCCATCATTCCTTACAACGCACAAACAAACAAAATGGGAAATTAGACTTTTATCTCCTTCCTCTCTTTCTTCATGTAACTCCTATACCCTCACAAAATGCTCATCATGCTTCTCATAGGCACTTATGTCTCTTCTTCTTCTTCTTCTTAGTCCTCTCCTGTTCTGCTGTCTTCTTCATACAAATGCTCCTCTTTATTTTCATTCTGTTCAAGATCAAAAACCACAAACTTACATTCACAATGAGCCATGATATTCACAATTCCATCACCACAAACACTATAAAAGCTTAACTATGTTCTGAGGTAAATTCCAACACATACAAATACCACGACTCTTTTGTTATTCCCACGCGTATGAAACTCGGTGACTAACACCCCCTTTTTTCTGAACAGAAAGAAAACACCACATAGCTATAAAAGAAGCCTTTCTAGATTCCACAGAATGCAACAAAGTACTGGGAATTAAATCAAGCAAATTATTATTTGCGCAGTCAAGAGATGTTCCCTGTGGATGGCTACTAAATTGATGACGAACATGTAAAGCAAAAGAAGAAAGAGAGCTACCTGCGGCAAACGTCGTACTAGATCCTTTGCTATCATTGGAACATTCGGACACATATCCCTGACACTTCGCTCAAGTTCATCCAGCACTCTAACCAACGTAATTCCTTCCAAGGTTGCGATCTGCCTCAGTCCATCGATTGTCTTCAGCTTCTCGCAGTCCTTAATTTCCAAGTCTTCAAGGCACTGCATTGCATTTGCCTGTATAGTCCACTCGGTCAGGTCCTTCAGCTTCCACAGTTTCAAGACACGGAGTTCCAGAAATGTTTCTTCTGGGATGCGCAATTTTGAGCTGCAATATGAGTACCCAAATAACCGGAGAGTGTTCAACAATTTCAGCTTCCCCACGACAATCAGATCGTCTCCTTTTAGTCCCGACATGGACAAGGTCAGTACTTTCAGGTTTTGAGGAATGTGTGACTCCAACGAGCTTTGCAATTCTCCGAGCAAGTACAAGTTGGAAAGAGACTCGAGCTCCTTCATGTCACTCAGTACAAGATCTGAAGGCTGATTGAATGAATCCTTCGATTGCAATCTGAGGGATTCAAGCATCTTTAGAGTTGAGATCTGCTTGGTGACTTCCGTTACTGCTGAGGGATGACAAATCAGAGCCAGCTTTTTCAGGCCTGTCAACTTGCGCAGGACATCCGACATGGGACTCTCAACTCCTATGGATAAGCCCCATATGGTTTGGATGTCGCAGTTTAAGGATATCTTGGAATGCAATTGAGGATTAAAGGACTCATCGAAGGACACCTCGTTCATGTATAGGTGTTGCAGCTTCTCTGCCTCCCAGATAGAGACTGGCACTTGGGTTACGTTGGTGTACTTCAGATCCAAAGTTTCCAGGCAAAACAATTGCGCCACTGACTTTGGAAGTGATTCAAGAAGAGTCCATCTCAGTCCCAAGTACATCAGGTTCACCAATATGTAGCCAAGCTCCTCGGGAAGCACAGGCTTGAAGACACCCTCAAGATCAAGTACCCTCAGCAAAGTTGAGTCCCTTGTCAGCACTAGTGGTTTAAGCAACACCTCTATATCTCTGGCTTGTGTCCCTAGCTTCATGGTGTTGAATGACACATAGGAATAAAGTTCTTTGATGCCATATGGTGTGGAATTGTCGCTTATGGACATTCTTTGATGTGGCTCGGTGAGGCCAATCTCCATGCGTGCTTCTTGTGCATTTGTTACTGATTGCTCTTGTCCTAAATCTGGCCCATTTTCTTGCTCGTTTGCTCCTCCTTCCCAAGAAATATGCCTATGTATCGCAATGCGCTGGGCATCAAACTTTGCTTCATCGCTTAATCTTTCATGAATGTCATGGATCTTGAGAAATCTTCTATTCCTAGCCATCTGAGAAATAACATCATACAATGATCCAGGCAAAAGGCATGAACGGGCACTTCCATCCCATTTCCACCGAGCTACGCGGACGATGTTTTTGGACACCAGATCCTCGAACCATTTCCTTGCATCAACTCTGGTCTCACAAGAGAGATTTTCAGCTGACCATAGTCTGCAGAGCCTCCTTGAGGGAAGCTCAGATTCCTTAGGGAACAGAGCCAAGTGCAGAGCACATTGCTTTGACTCTTCTGGAAGGTTATTAACACTCAAATACAAAACATCTCGGACTGTGGGATGATCGGGAAGCTGATCGACAAGCTCGGTGCATCTACTCAAGTTGGTGGGGGATAAAAGTCCTCCAAGTAGAAGGATCTTTGTTGGAGAACCTCCCGATTTGCTAAGAATCCTCTCTTTGAGATGGAGGAGTTCTGCAGACGGATCAACCCTGTCGAAAGCGCAGCTGCTTTCCTCCAATAACTTGATGCTCTGTTCTAGGTCGAGGGGGCTCAACTCGAGATGCTTGGAATACCAGGGATCGATGGAATAGGGTATTTCAGTGTAACGAGTCGTGATGACTACTCTGCTCCCGTTCCTCGAGTCTGGAAGCACCATTATGAGCTTATCCATGAGACGGAGATCGCACAAGTCATCCAGCACTATCAGATAACAGCACTCCATCAGGACTCCTCGGAGTTCTCCAGACAGCTTTTCCTCGTCCATACGATCCACGTCTCGTAATTCTGGGACCCTCAACTGCTTGAGCAAGTTGATCATAAGATGAATCAGGTTAGGCTTCAACCCAACCCGGACCCAAACACAGAAGTCGAAATGATTCTTAATGTCTGCTCGGTTGCAGACGCTCCTCACTAGAGTTGTTTTGCCGATGGCTTCCTCGCCAACCACTGAAATTACTTTCAGGTTGTCACAGTCATCTCTTTTATCGATCAACTGCGGCACGAGTTTGTCCACAAAATCTTCGCGACCCACAATATGGGACTCATCCTTCATCTTCCTTGCTCGGGGCAGTTTGCTTGATGATGAAGCTACAGTGCTCCTGCTGGCACTGAGTGGTGAAGTTCCAACTTCTGGAGCCAGCATCTTGCCTGTCTCACCGTTCCCTCGTTGTCGACTGCGAGAAGACAACGAGCTGACCCAAGACAAAGTCTTTGCCAGAGGATTTTGCGGTCTCAGTCCCTTGGATGCCTCCATAACGAACCGAACAAAAGAAGTCTGCACAACGCGAGCGGGCTCAAGAAAATGAGATGGTGCGCCAGGGAATGAAGGCTGACGGTGCTGGCCGTTCAGTTTCGACGTGCTCAAGACTCATGAAGTGTGATTTGCCAATGACATTAGAAATGGTCACTTCGGGGGCAAGATAAGGAAAAGGAAATAGGAGTGTGAACTTGCATGATAGGGGCAGAAGGGTTGTCTTGGATGGTCAATTGGCACGAAGCAAGCCTTTTATAGAAGGCGTCAATCCCCACCACCTTCTAATTAGTAAAATACATCACCTCTTACTCCCATAGGTCCCACAGTAAACAAGTAAACACAGGACGCAGACGACGTACATGAGTCGACGGACCTGCCTACATCTACTTTTTCGTCCTCAAACTTTTACCCGAGAAACTCAACAAAAAGCCCATCCTTCTTGTTGGCACAGAATGATGTTAGATGAGAGTGTAAGAAGCAAAATCGTGAATTTCAATTGTCAATGTGATGTCCACGAACGATCCACAAACGTTTATACACATTTTTTGTTTGCAATTTTCAATCTCCATTTTTCTGAAATAATTGAAATCACCCAAAAGTTTCCTATTCCTGCGTGTACACGGACATATACAGCATTTCCTCTCTCTCTCTCTCTCATCCATCTTGCAATAATTTTCGTTCTTCTTTTCCAAGTTAGGAAAAGAAAAATCTTCAACATTATGTCTTATTTTTGCACTCAAAAAATTATGTTAGTTTTCAAAATGGGAAATCATTTTGTCAGTAAGTTCAAGTCATTTAGAAATTTTAGCATATCTAAAGTCGTCCCAGAAACCAAAAGTCATTTCTTGGGTCTACGTAATTCTACGCATAAACCGGAAAAAAAGAATAAATTAATCATCGACATGATTAAAGTAACAATTTCTGTGGCGTATTCTACGCATCATAAGAAGATAAAGTACGGTAACTTTGAGTAAATTCAACCAATAATAGAATTCTAGCATCGAGGAACATCAAAGGCATGGGGGTTCGTCATTTCCTGTACGCAATATTTTGTGACATGGGTCCTCTTTAAGTGGGTGTTTGGTTCAATTTTCAAATGTAAGTGTACATTTGTTTTTTTGCTTTTTGTTGGAGAGACATCTTCAAATGATTTTGATGATGTCCAAACTACCCTTAGTATAATACTTACTATGATGTATACAGATGTTTAGACCAAAGGATTGCACAGTATCTATGGTGCAACCCATTGGAAAGAAGTTCGCAAATTGTCCTGATATGGCATTCCCATAAACGGTACTAGTGAACCTAAAAGATCAGTAGTTGATGATGTTTATGCTAAAGCTATAAAGATTGGATCAATGGTGCTGTGACAACCTTGTACACCTGATGATGTTTGTTGGGTTAGCTATGTAAACGTTATGGTCTTGGATTTGCATAGCAACAAAATCCAAATGAAACATGTAGTCGAGTAGCTTGGTCGTTTGACAAGTCTGTCAGAGACTATAGCAAGAAGACAGCAGCTGTTGCTATTTCTAGGTAGTCTGCAAAGCTTCAAGGACAAGAGTTGTATTGGCAGTTCCATCCACAAACAACAGCTCAATGATAACTCCAATGGATATCTGCTTCTCTAGTTCATCTTCAATAGATAGATTGAAGGTTGCTATAAAAAAGAATACCTGAAAAGCCATATGTAACAGTGTGTAACTTAAAAAGATTAAGAAGCTTACTTTCTATCGTTTTTCTTAGCTATACACTCTCTGTCATACTATTTCAGTATTCATGTTGTTTAGTAATTGTGCTAAGTATACAAGAGTAAGAGTTGTAGCTAAGTTCTGATAGTGATATCTATCTTGTAAAGAATAAGTGCTAGCCATTAGTAACTTTCCAAACAAATTACTAGTGGAATCCAGCCTGCATTGTGGCTATTAGTTTGGAGAGTGGACGTAGGCTTATGGATAAAACCAAATCACTATAATTATCCGTGCATTGCTATTTTCATCTATTTAATCTTTTTTGCACACAGTTGCTTTACGGCTTTACTATACATCATACTAACCTGATCTTTACTTAGCAATTAACTAATTTCCATGAAAGATCATCAAAATTTCTAAAACAACCTATCCACCCCTCTCTAGGTTGTATTGTTAGCCACCGACACTTTTTTTCTTTCATTTTTAACATCACAAGTGTGCCATCTTTTACATGAAACATTTGATTTTTCTTACATATATATATTGATAGGAATATTTAAGGTCAGTCTCAATTTTTCCCTGATTTCTTCTACAAATTAAAATATTATCCTCGTTTGTGAGTAGTGAGATGCGAAACGAAATGTATTAACAAAGAAAAACCCTTAGTTGATACATAAAATTTTCAAGGTAGAGGCTTAAAGTTAACTGGTACATGAGCCTTTTAGTATCACACCCAAAACCAACAAGAATGGGGAATGACATGACTGTCCCTCCACCTAAAGGTTATAACCTCAAATAGAAACCAACCTATTATCAAATTATATGTCTCCATCTATTTACAAATATATATATATACTAGAACACCGGGATTTTTATGTGATATCTGGACTTTGCACGAGCCTCGAGTACGTAACTGTCCATGCCGTGTCGATAAATTGGTCGTCAGACTATGTTACTGGCACCATTCATGGCCACCACTTTGCCACCACCTTCCCCGTACCGAACTATCACGTCTTATCATGTCCCCGCGGCACCGCTTCATCGTCACATCTCTGCCGTACTATGACAACTCGATCATCGCATAGTCCATTACCTCATTTAAATTTTCTTCGAGAAATGCCACCAACAAGACCAATGTTTACCCTCCTTAGTACGTCGCCAAGCTGAGTTCCATGCAAGTCGCTTCTATTCCCATGCACACGTGCATGCAGCGAGCGAAGAGCCGAGAACCCCCATCCTCATCACGTCGACTTCCCCAACCCTACTCAGCGGTCAACAAAGGGGAATTGTTGACTCAAGAGTGGCAGCCACGTTGCTGCCTTTTCCTCAAGGTGGCGAGAAGAGCCACCGGCTATGGCCATGTCTCCCTCTCCTGCCCTCCGTTCGAGCTGCCATCGAGATTGTAATTTGTTGCCTCATTTGGTCAGCCGGCGGAGAGGCCAAAGCAGAAGGAAGACCGCCTCTTCTTCTTCCCTCGGCACCCACCATTTCCTCCATTTCAATGACGTTTTTAGCCAACCTCGACCAGAAGACTCTCACAGCTCGGTTGTCCCTCTTCGCTTCTTGACGCCGACCACCGCACCACCCAGCTCGCACTGCCATCTCACTTCATCTCCGCTGTTGGCCAAGAGATCTCGCCCCTTCGCCGTCACTTAGCTCGAGTCGCCTTGCTGCTCCGCCACAGCTCGCACCGCCGTCTCGCCACCTCGCCACCAGCCGCACCACCAGCTCGCACCCTGTGGATTTAAGGCAAGTGGAGGTCCTATTTCTCTATATTGCGTGGTACTGTCGTTACTCGGATTTCCATTCTAGGATTCAACAAAATTAGGCTCGGATGCTTCAAGCTACCGTAGTATTCGAGTCTGTTCTTGGCAAGTTGAGCTGGAATCGGTATTGACTTGCATTGTTGTGCATGGTGACGACCGTTGGCATGGTCGGCATTGATTCGGGTGGTAAAGTCGCGGACTACATCGATCGTCGAAAAGTTTGCATTAGTCTTCTATAGGTTGAGTCGTCATTGGTCGGTCCGGTCCCATTACGGTCTTGTTCAGACTTGAGGTGAGTGTCGTGTAGATGGTAACGGAAGTAGTCGAGGCCGTAGCCATTCTAGTATGCTATGGCCACGCAAGATTTCATAACAACGAGGCGTGTACTATGGTGTTAAGACAATCCTATGTGGTATGTGGTTCGTCTAGTGTTCGGGCGTTAGAATTCCTTAGCCGAATCAGTTGGACTAAGTCTGATTTCAGAATAGCATAGTTTTGGTTAGGATGATGGCCTTAGTCGCATGCATCAATAAATGGTTTGGTCTAGTCGTGTTAGATGGCATCAATAAAGTCTTTAAGTGTTGCGCCATGGATTGAATTGATATTGATACTATCGGTCCACCATTGCGATAATGCCCCGAGTGTCGGGATGCCTGGAGGGGCGTGAAAACGGTGCCCTCTGGATGCCTAGGGAATGTGATTGAGCCCAAGAGGTCCTCGCGATGCCAGGTGGGGTGCGAGATGCCTGGAGGGTTGTAACGCGACACTTTCTGGATGCCTGGGGACTGAAATAAGAACCCGGAGGTCCTCATGATGCTAGGTGGGATGCAAGATGATTGGAGGGGTGCTACACGAGTCCCTTCGAAAGATGGTGGCAACTAGAACCAAAGTCGATTTGTTTATTGAATTTTCCTGAATGTCTATTTACTCCCTGGTGTGTCATTTTGTGAAATTCCTTTAGAGTCATGGTAACTTGAGTTATTTCAATTTCCCACATTGCATGTGTTAGGATCTTGTCGGATGAGTAGTGGTAGACTTATGTAATATGGTCTAACAGGCTTTCATGTTCTGAGTGGTTATACTCACTCCTTGTGAGATTATTACATTTCAGACACGTAGTCATGCCGCTCCAACCCGCTTTTTCCACCATGCTCTATGGCATCCCCATGGACCTCACGTGGGATCAAGTGGAGCACATGGACCCCGACTTCCCGGACATCACGTTCGTTCGGATTACAGTGATCCGATGGTGGATGCCGATCTCACGACGGGCCCCGTGTTGATGGGGTTCATTGTACTATAAGCCCGGGTCAATGGGCATACTGTAGGGCCACTTCCACTCCCGGATGATGATGACGACGGTGCTAGCGGGGTTGAGTAGGCGGAGGGCCCGGGGAGGGAAGGCTGCATTTTTGGATAAGACTAGAATGTGATATGAAGACGGCCGTGTGAATAGACTGTAGGATGGTCGGGACAGAATTTTGGGTTAGCTAGAAAAAGGAACTTTTTGGCCTTAATGTACCAACCTAGGTCGTCTAAAAATATAAATAAATAAAAGTGCCTGGTTCTATAATTTTGTGTGCATCGATTTAAGTTATGATGAAGTCGTTGATACACACTTCCGCATAAAAATAATAGTAATGACAGGGAATGCCATGGCTAGGGGTGAGCATGGTTTGGATTAAGCCGGTCCAGCCCCTAACCATAGGATCAACCCGCACGATCGGGTCCTCAATTTTGGGACTGAGGACCGATCCTATTGAGCTTGGAACTAAGGACCGAACCAACCTAATGGGTTTGGTTCGGTTTCAGGGTCAACCCAGGACCAACTGATAATTTTTTATTTCGTTTTTTGTACTCCTCAAAGAAAACAATTGAAAACTAGACTAACCCAATAGGTTCGGTTTGGTTTAAAGGTCAGTCCAGGACTAACCAATGATTTTTTATTTCATTTTTTGTATTCCTTGAAAGGGCAACTGAGGGCCATACCGATCCAATAGATTTGATGATGAGTAAGGTCAGCTAAGAAAGGCAAGCGGTGAGGGTCAAGTGAGGTGAGCGTCAAACAAAATGAGCATCAAATGTCAAGCGAGGAGTGACAAGCCAAGCGAGCATCGAGCGGCGAGTGGCACGAGTGACCCAAACCGAGTGAGGTGAGTGTCGAGTGGCAAGTGGATAAGTTTTTTTTTTCAATTTTAGCAAATTGAAGACTAAGAGGACAAATAAGACAGAAGAAAATGCTAGAGAATGATGTCATAAGGTGCCTTTTTGGACGTCGTGAAGACTCGTCACAAATTTTTTTTCCTCCTTTGTAAATTATGACTATTGATGCCATAAAAGACATTAAAAACCTAAGTTATTAAAGAATAATGTAAAATTACTTGAACTCCTCACTAAAGAGCTTTTAATGTTATTGAAGCCGTTTATTTTAAGGTTTTCTCTATATAAAAAAATTATAAATAATATTAGTCGGGGTTGGTAGTCCTCGGAACTCTCGGTGCAAGGACCGACCCACATAGTGCTAATCCAGGAATTCTAGGACCAAGGACCGACCTAGTCTCCTTAGGAACCGGACTAGGATCGACAAGGTTGGGCCGGTCTAGGGTCGGTCCAAGGTCAACCCTAGACCGATGCTCACCCTTAGCTGTGGCGACCCTAATGGGCCGAGGGTCATCACATTTTATAATCCATAAAATATATATATACACATCTCCAACTAACGACTAAATCCAACCAACATGACTTGGTCATATCCAACTTCATATCTAAAACTCCCTCTATCAATGTGCCCTAGCTATGGGTGAGCATGGTTCCAGGAAAAAACCTGGAACTAAAGCACTGGATGGGCAGGAACCTATCCAATTCGAAGTTCCAAGGTATGTAAAGTAGGTTCCAGATTCCAGAAGTTGGGAAACCTATTTCGATAGGTAGGTTCTTGGTAGGTGGACTCTAGAACCTGAAACAAGCTTTTGTTTTTTCTTGATCTAGCTGGTTGGCGTTTGGATAGAGTGCAATTGCAAATGTTTTTAAAACAAGTCAACTAATATGAGCAAATTTTTGGTTAAGGTGCGTAAAATTGTAAAGGTGGAGTCAACTTTAGACCTTCCCAGTACTTCAATTTGTAATGTTGAGGCATGTCCCAAAGCTTCTGTGCTTCATCTATTTAATGATACTTACAACTTTACGAAAAAAAAGAAAAAAACTTGATAATCCTATAGTCGATAATTTTCCTTAAAAATTCATAAGTTACAGTCTTCTAAGATTACTCAATAATCCGATATTTTTACTTTTCTCTTAATCTGACGACTTTGGATTCTACGGGAGCAGTTCTATATTTTCGCGCGGGGGACTATAGAAATTCCCCTAACGATACATTCGACGTCACAAGCAAGCTAGTCACTCAAAAACACAATGACGTCTCAAGAAGCAAAAGAGATGGCAAAAAGCTTGACTGGATAAGAGAAATTTGCTTGATCCCCACGAAAGCCAATTCGATCAATATGTGGTTTTATTGTCATGCAAAAGTTTAGGTATCGAATCCAGTGAACGGGGATGATAAAGAGCGATTCCGTGTTATGCTTTTCTTCTCCCGGTGATCATGTGGTCATTCTTTAGTATGAGCAATAGCCCTTGCTTCCACCGGAAGAATGTAGAAAAGAACTTGGAAGTGTTGTAATATTGGTTCATATCATCAACGCAGGTGGCAGATCTTCTTCATTTAGAGTAATCAGGACGAGCCAGCTCATTCAAATATATTGGAAGGAGACATCATATCTCTCTTTTTCTTTGTCCTTTTCTTTTCCGGAAGGCAAAGGCAAAAAATAATGTAAAGAATCATGCGTAAAAGAGCAAAACGAAGACATATTTCATCTCTTTTCTCCTTTTGCTTTTCTTGGATAGACCATGAAACATACAAATAACAGATAGGAAGCGGACAACACGGTTTTAGATTGAGGAAAGCGAGAATGGTAGAATTGTCGTAATTAGATTATTAGGGAAATTAAAAATTAAGGTACGCGATATCAACAAGGGACTGACTGCAATTTGATCTTGTGGTAATAATAAGTATTATAGTATGCTATGAATTCTCTCAATCAATGAAGTAAATCGACTTAACTGCAACCAAAGATGGTCTCTCTAAGGAAAAAAAAAAAACGTGTATAATTTATGGGGATATTAACATGGGACATAACTCTGAGTTGATCATCGTGAGAATACTTATTGACTGTTAAAGTAAGTTATGAATCCTTTGGAATATGGGATTAAAATCGATTTAACCTTACGATCAATGGCAGTTGCTCTATGGGAAAAACTGGCTATAATGTGGCAAAATTTCAACATCTATGGAGTATCCTCAGCCCAACTGTTGACAAATGAATCAAATAAAATAGTCGGAAGAAAGGAAAGGAAATTGGAAATTGAATTTACGTGGTTCGATTCAAATATTAGAAACTACATCTACGGAGAGAGCAGCAAGAAATTCAACTATGGAAACAAGTGATACAATAGAGATTACTAGTACTCGAGTACTCAAACACTATCTCTTGGTGTTTCCTAGCTCCCAATTACACCCAATATCTTACACAGTATTTAGCCTCTCACAATTCCTAGTGAAATTTCACTTGAGTTTAATTACAATGAGAAAATTTCCCTTTGCTAAGATCTTCTGCCTTTTCTTTGGAAAGGCTCTCATGGCTTCTCTCTCCTCATTGCCTATTTCATCTTCAAATGTCATCTCATTTTATAGGAGGAACAAAACAAATATTGAGAAAGGACACTAAATGAAAGATCCCAATGTGAACGGATTCAATTTTTCTTGTATTTAAAAAATGTACATATTTAGCAAAAGGGTGATCAAGCACGGATGTTTCATTCATGTCATTCTACTCTAATGAACATGAAAAGAAAGCACACAATTTATTGAAATGACAATGCGGGAAAGTAAACACCCGAATAAGTTAAACACATAATGTGAAAGTAGGCCCTAAAGGCAAGAAAGGAAAGACCCGCAACTTGTTGGGCATTTATACAATGCCAAGGAAAATCCGAGACATGTGTTGAGTAATGAATATTACATCATGAAAAAGGTTGGATCAGACATCAATCGTTCACTATCTTTACCACTTCGGGATCACCACCTCCAAAGACTGCCTTTGTGACACCCTGATTTTCGACCCTATTTCAAAATTGGTTCAAGAAATTTGAAGGGGCCAAATTGGATGCTTTTTGGCCTTCAAGTTGGATCAATTGGTAAGGAAAATTGTGGAATTGATGTGACTACATTGGCTGGTATTTTTGGGGACCAAATTGGATTGAATTGGAGTGAATTGGGTGTGGATTTGAAGGGGAAATTGGTGAAATTCGTAGGTCATGGGTGTGACATCCTAAAATTATAGTTTTGTTTTCAATTAAATGAATCGAGCCTTTCATCGACGCGCCTATAGTGTTATTCTCTAAGCTGATCACTCATGAGATAACTAGATTATATGGGGAAGCCATTAAGGGATTTTAATGCAATAGACCTGAGAATTCAACTAGGAATCGACTACTCAACTGTGCTCATCTGCAGAGATCATTAAGGCACGGTTAAAAATCGATTGGAGATCTGAGATAGGCCGATCCAACTGAGATAGCTGATCAAAGTGTGGGTGATTCCACCAGATTGCAAAATTCTCGTCGATCGGCACTAGATCGATTTTTCTATCATTTTGGTACCCTGTGCCCGTATTTGAAACCTCGAGATTTTCACGACAACCAAGAGTTGTCAATGTGTTGAAGATGTACATTGTGGCTTGAAATAAATCGATCACGGGTCAATTGCACCAAAAATTTCTAAAAGCTACCCGGTAGGTTAGGTCATGCTAAAATCGCACTAGATTGAAATTAATCGTGAATTTGAATCCAATTTCAGAAATTGAAAGTTCTGTCATGTCACGATTCATTTTATGACCGTCGACTCATCCTTCGAAGATTTTTCTGCAAACCAAGATTTGTGGCGGAAATTCAAAATAGGGCCGTTTTTGTTTGGAAAATTCAAGGGACTGCTTTTGATCGCGTTTTTGGGATGTAAGTTGGTTCTATTGGCAAGGAAACAAGTCAATTTGGTTGAGGACACCTCGGTCAATTTTATAGGGACCGATTTAAGTCCAATTGAAGAGAAATTGCATCCAATTTGGGGAAATTAAGTCCAAAATTCGTAACCCCATGGTCCTTAACCTTTGGACCACTCCCTTGGCTTCCTAAGGAAGCTTGGTGGTTGCAAAATATGCTGAGGAAGCCAGCCCACCTGGTGGGACCTCTTCAAGGGGACAAAGAGATAGAATGGAATAAAGTGGCCCCCTCCAAGCTTTAGCTGTCCCCCTCCTTCTTCCTCAGCCTTCGTCTCTCATTTCTTGTTGTGTTGAGAGCCAAGGAAACCAGAGAGGACCAGTGAGAAATCGGCCAGCTCCTCCTTTGTTGTTGCCAGCCCCGCGTACCGCGCACGACGCCACCGTCGCATGCCCGCAAGTCGCACACTTGTCGTTCTAGCACTGCCGTCCGCTCCTCGCTCGTCCATCCAGCAGGTCGCCTAAGCCGTTGTGGTCGTCGTCCACCCGCCGTCTGTTGCCGTCAAGCACCACCCGATCCCGCAGCAGCCTCGCCATCCCGGTCCTCGTTGTTTCGGCCTAAGCCAGCCGTCCAAGCAACCCTCACGGCCTAGCAACAAAACCGGCCAGCAAGCTAGCCGTGGGCTTCAAGGCCCACTTTAGACTGCTTTTGGGCATCGTAGGGTGTTGCCGCTTTGGAGATTGTCACCCGTCTCCACCTTGCTATCATTGTGGACTCATCGGATTTCAAAATCGGTGAGTTTACTCACTAAACTCTGCTTAGGGAGTTAATGATACTTAAGGGTTGATCAGTTTCAGCTAAGTATAGTTTAGGTGTTAGTTAGAATGGATTAGTGATTTATTTACTCGTTATTGCATGTTAAGTGGTTAGATTGGCTTAATTAGCAAGTAGATAGGTTGTATTATTTATCAAGATAGGTTCAAAATTTTCTAGGCTGGTTTCGGTATTTAATTAGGCTTTTTTGGCCTAAGTTTGCATTTATGGCATTTAAATGTATTTATTTAATTAATTTTGGTAATTATTTAATTATTTATTATTTTTCAAAAAATTATACCGGGATAGCCGATGACCGGAATTTTGTGCTAATTGCAATGGTGTGGGATTTGTAATTTTGGGTATTTATCCCAAAATAAATACCCAAAATTGAGTAATTTCGATATTTAATTAGAAAATACTGGGTGTCGGTTTACTACACCAAAAATATTTTTATGGACTATATTAAAAAGTGGGATTTTCTAAAATAAAGATATTGTGTTTTTGGCTCAGGCTGACTGTGTACCCATACACAACTATTTTTATATGGTACTCTTAACTTGGTGGTTTATCAGCTTGTGAGAGCACACGTGTATGTCACGGCTTGTGCGAGCATATTTATCGTCGGCTTTTGGAATCTTTGCACATCAGCTTGTGAGAGCAATATCTGATCAGCCTACGGGCTTTGATACGTCGCCTTGTGATAGCATTATACATTTTTATCCGCTTTTGGGCCCCTTTGCACGTCAGCTTGTTAGAGCAGTATACTATATCAACCTACGGGCCTTGATACGTCAGCTTGTGAGATCAAGTATACCTTATCGCCTTATGAGAGCTAAGATCGTTATATCAGCTTGTGAGAGCATGATCTATATTATCGTTTGTGCGAGCTACTATCTATCTATATTAGCTTGTGAGAGCTATGACCATATATTGTAGCTTGTGAGAGCATTGAATAATTACTTCAGCTTGTGTGAGCATTGGTCATATTGAATTGATAGATAGTACTGTTGGTATGGAATTGAGTTGATTGATTGTTTGAATTGAGTGGATTGGTTGAGATCATGAACTGTATTGACTTGCGGAAAGGAACTGAGACAAATGTAAATCATCTATCTTGTGTGTGTGCATAGGTAGCTTTTAGGCGTATTTCCTTCATAGTCGAAGTTTAGGGGGGTAAACTTGCCGAGAGATCGTCTCACCCCATCGTGGGATAACTGTTTCAGTCCTTAGATGGAGGTTCCTCCCGAACATTTTGGCCAGCCGAAGAAGGTCACCGAATAGGTCTCTTATATTCCTCTTCATGGGGACCAAAGGGGATGGGTCTACGAACTCGTGAGGAACATTGTCCGGGTTGGTGTGGGTTTATCACGGGTGGTACCCCATTAATACAGATCGTGGTATCATCGTGAGTGAGATGGACCCAGAGAAGGTCCCCTACCAGAATTTGAGATCCCTATGTCGGTCTTTGGAGGTTGCTTTTGGCAAGGGTACTGTCACGCCTCGAACCTCGAGCATGTGCCCATCCCTCGGGGTCGATAAATTGCGATGTCCCATGATGCGTAGCTGACCCATTCATTTTATTGCACATGTGGAAGTGAATAAATATCCCTTGACAAAGTAAATAACTTGGGATAGAAAAGTGGGATAATCGATTCACCAATGAAACATGCTTTTATAAAAATACCGAGTCATGTATAAAAGTCTATAACCAAAAGACTTCAAAGATTGACTCTCAAAAGAAGCTATCTTATCTGACCAACACCTTAGATCCCCTTAACTTGGCTCCAGATCCTCCACTCTATGGCCCTAAAAAGAATTGAGCCTACGACGGGGTGAGATATAAATTGCATAGTTTACGCTATAAACCCCGATTAGGAGGGTAATATGCCTAGGCGTCCTAACCACACAATCACACAACCATAGAGACTTACCTTGTCTTAGATCCTCCTTGCTGGTCCTCACAATTCATAACATAGATAGCCAATAAAACATGAGCAGCAAGTAAGCTCATCAACTGGAACACCACACTCAAATTTCAAACAAGCACAGGGGTCCTGATTATAGGGCCAAATCATTATGACACGTCTCATACCGTGTCACACAATTTTGTCCCATAGCCTGACACATTCAACTTAACTAAACATGTGTTCCAATTGATTATTACTACCCACACGTGCAGTTTTACCCGACACACATCGGTCCTCTAGTCGCCAAGCTTTGTCTCACTCCTTTGAGTACGGCTACATCCTCCGACACACATCGGGATGGCATTCCTTACGGCATTCCCAAAGGAGCTTCAGTCCATAATCTATTGCGACTGGCTTCCTTTGACCAGGGGCATCCCATATAGGGGCAACGTCCATAGACACACACTGGGGATAGGTTCTCTTAACCAGCACACGATCATTCAATTTCGACCAAAGACATTGTGCTTTGCACTCACATGTCTCAATTAAGATAACAACCTTGGCATGTTTTCTTCGTATTAAAATACACCTGGTGAAAATAATCGTGTGTGGGTACACGGTTAGATCGAACCCAAAAAATTGATAACTTCCAATTTAAAATCCCACTATTTTATATAGTATATAAAATCATTTTCGATGTTAAAACCCGACATTCGGATTTTCTCGAATAAATATCAAAATTCACAAATTTTGGAATAAATGACCAAATTTCCAATCAGACTCAATTTGCACAAATTAACATCCAGTTGCATAAACCGAATACACCATTGCAATCAGCATGAAATTCCGCTTACCGACTATCCTGGTATAATTTCCAGAAAATATTTGAATAATTAATTAAATACAAAAATTAATTAAATAAATGCATATTAATTCAATAAATACAAACTTAGGCTAAAAGTTACTAATCTAACCACCTATTGATCTAATTAAATTTTCCTAACAATTCTAACTACAATGTCACGTAATCAACTATCTAACTACAAGTTCTAACCACCTAATTCACTAATCTAACTAACCTAAATTAATTAAACAAATTAATAACTACACTAATTTAACTCGAATTTAATCTAAACACTCATTAAACGTCATTAACATCCCAAGTAGAGTTTAGTGCATAAACTCACTGGTTTAGCGTGAAAACCGGTTCACCGCGATGGCAGCACGACGGTGGCCGAAACTTGGCTTACGACGACACCAACAAGAGGCTCGGACCGGGTTAAAAGCCCAAGCAAGCCCACTAGCTTGCTGCTTGATCGGTTGCTGACTTTAGGCTTGGGAGCTGTGAAAAAGCAACTTCGACGGTGATGTTAGGCTCGCAGGATGGAAATGTTTGAGACGGCAGCTGGCGCATGAAGGAGCTATTGAAGTCAACTGCGAGACTTTGATGGAGGCTGGAGTTGACTTGGTAGTGGAGTAGGGATGCATGCAGATGGAAGCTAGCAGCGAAATGGAGTGAGTCGATGGAGGGAGATGCGGACGAAGGAGAGGGACGTTGCTGGGTCTTCGTGGCAGCTGTGGCAAGGGATGGAGCATTCAAAGGGAGACAAAAGAAGGTGGAGGACGTGGGGCGGCTGAGCAGTGGAGAAGCTTCGGACGTGGCAGCGTGCGGGGAACGGAATAGAAGAAAAGAACAGAAATAGCTCGCTCAAGGAAAGAGAAAATGAAAGGAAAGCGGAAGCCGTGAAGGGATGAGGGAACCGGCCAAGCTTGCAAAGAAGTTGGAGAAGGGGAGAAAAGTCAAGGTAAAATATTTATCTCTTCAATGCTTGGTCCCCAAAAAATCCACATGCCTGTCCCCTTGGTCCCCAATTACTTTCTTGCACATAATTTCCACCAATTAATCCACTTTGGTGCCAAAAGTTACAGCCCCATCAAGCCTACGAATTTCCTCACTTTGGGCTTCAATTTCTTCACCAACTTCCCAATTTGATGTCCAATTTTGCTAAGGAGGAAGCCCGCACAATTTCTACAATTTTCCTTCACCAAGTAGCTCACTAAGGAGGCCAAAATTCCTTCAATTTGGCCAATCCGAATTTCCTTTCGTTTCCAAATTGTCCGAATTGATTTTCCATAAAAATCTCGAGCTCACTAATATTCTTCGGAGGATGAGTCAACGTTCCTACAATGAATTGTGACATGATAGAACTTTCAATTTTTGATTTTGGGTTCAAATTCACGGTTAATTTTAATTTGGCGTTATTTTAGCGTGATCTAACTTACCAAGTAGTTTTTAGGAATTTTTTAGTGCAATTGACCCATGGTCAATTATTTTCGAGCCACAATATACATCTTCGACACATTGATGACTCTCAATTGTGGTAAAAATCTCAAGGTTTCAAATAGAGGCACATGGTACAGAAACGGCAGAAAAATCAATCTAGTGCTGTTCGACGAGAATTTTGCAATCAGGTGGAATCACCCCAACACTAATCACATATCTTAGTTGAATCAATCTATCTTTAATCTTTGATCGAATTTGACGGTGCCGTAATGACCCTTGCAGATTTACACGGTCGATATAATCGTTTCTTGGTCGAATTCTCAAGTCTATTGCGTTAAAATTCTTAATGGCTTTACTTGATAGACTAGTTATCCGTGAGTGAGCGGCTTAGGGAAAAGAACTATAGGCTCGTCAATGAAAAGCCCGATTCATTCGATTGAAAATAGAACCTGAAATTCAGGATGTCACGGTACGGTGACCCTCCTAGTGGTGTAGTGGTAGACTAGAGCCCCGAGCGCAGATCCTCGAGTCTTCGTTGAGGTTTGAAATGCTTAGAGGATCCGTAGCCCTCTACCCTTTTGTAGGCTTGTATATATATACTAGTATTGTACATAACTTAGTATGATGTGTATAAAAGTATGTTATGGTTTCTAAAATTATGGCCTTGCTTTTCTATCCTATATTTGTGTTGTCTGGGGATATAATTATTCGGTTCCGCATGTGCCTTAAAATGAATGGGTCGGTGACGTCCCGAGATGTCACAATTTAATCGACCACCGAGGGATGGGCACGCGCTCGAGGATCGAGGCATGACAATGGGGGGCTGCAACATTTGGACTCCCTCCTTGGCTTGTTGGAGAAGATTTGAGAGGGAAATTGGTTGTGGATCAAGGTTGAAGCTAGTGGGGCCTCTACTCAAGTGTTTGGATATTTTTCTTTGACTTTAGAGGCTTCTTGTACCCTTCCAGCTGCGTAGCTTCTTCTTCTTCCTCTTCCTCGCCTTCTTCTTCATTCCATCTCCCTTAAGCCTCCATTTCTAGAGCTTCAACCAGCCACCACCCCTGCAAGCCGAGCTAACCACCGCTGTGCCTCACACTAATCTACTCGAGCAGCCCGCACGCTTGCGGTCACCGCAAGCCAGCTCCCCGCATCCGTGTCTCTAGCTTTGCGCCGCACGTCACTTGTGCTTCGTCCACCACGCATTTATTCCAGCACCGCTTTGCAGTTGTGTTCGCTGTTCCACTGCCCAAGCCACCGCCATCTCGCTCTACTCGTGCCGCGTCCCGCCTTGCCCGTTTGCTGGACTAGCCCCAAGCCCGACCATCCTAGCCCCTTTCGCCTAATTCATAGAACAAACTCACAGCTTGGGCTGTGAGCTTCGTGAGCCATTTTCGAAACTTTCTAAACTCATTGGGTGTCACCGTAGGTTCGAGTCTTGCTCACCTCCGTGTCACCGCTGCTTGGAACTCATCGGTTCACTAATCTGGTGAGTTTATGTTCTAATCCCTAATTAGTGAGTTACTTATGCTTAGGGTGGTTTAATTAGCCTAATTAGTGGTGGTTTGATTAGCCTAATTAGTGGATTAGTTAGGCTTAAGTGAGGTTAGAGTAAATTAGTTAGTTAGTTAGTTAGTTAATTAGATTATGTAATTAGGTTTATTTAGCAATTAGGAGGTTAGTGATTTTAGTTAGTTAGCTTAGTATGTTAGATTAGTTTAATTAAGTCCAATTAGGTGGTTAGTTTAGTGTAAGTAGAGTAATTAGTAATTTATTTATTTATTTTGCATTCATTTAATTTCTTTGTAATTTATTTAATTATTTATTAATTAACATAAATTATATCGTGATAGCTTAGGTTGTTGAAATTTTGTGCTGATTGTCATAGTATAGTTGGTGTGTGCAATTGAGTGCTAATTTATGCAATTGGATCTGATTGATGATTTTTGATTTATTATTTCAAAAATATGAAATTTTGGTATTTAATTAGAAAAAATACAGGGTGTTGGATTTTGACCTTGAAAAGGTTTTAAGGACTATATCAAATAGTGAGATTTTAAAAGTGAGGATATTGTATTTTATGACTCAAGTTGACCGATACTCACACATGATTATTTTATCAAGTGTTTTTAATATGAAGAAAATATGCCAAGTTCATTATTTAAATTGAGACATTTGGGTGCAAAACACGATGTCCTTAGCCGTGATTGAATGTGCATGTGATCGCTATTGGAATCCATCACGAGCGTTTACGCCCAATGATGCTCCTATATGGGAATGCCTCACATCAATGGATGTTGAATCACGGTACAGGACCGGTACTCCTTTGGGAATGCCGTCTAGGGAAAGACGTCGTCGTGCTCGATAAAGTGAGATGATGCTCAGCTACGTCGGCGATTGCCAAACATGGAGTAGGCTATGCCCATAGGGTCGTAACTAATTAGAATGCCCAATGAGTGATTTCATCGTGCACGATTATGGGGCAAAATTATGTGGCACGGAATGTGATATGTCATAAACGATTTGGCCTTATAATTGGGACCCGTGATTGATTGATATGTGAAAAAGTGAGGCATTTTCAATTATCAAATGCATTGACTATATGCATATGCTATATGAACTATATCGACGTGCGGTGGAGGTGCTAAGTCGAGGTAAGTTTGATATGATGTGTGTATAGGTTGCCTCTAGGTGTATTACCTTCCTAATTGGGATTTAAGGCGTGAACTCACTGAGATTTATTCTCAACCCGTCGTGGATTACCATTTTCAGGTTCCTAGTTTGAAGAACTCGAAGCTTGAGGTGGAAGGGTTAGGAGCATAGGTGGCTCGTGTAGTTCTTTTTGAGATAGACCTCCGTGTATGAACTTGTAGGTTGACTTGGTTGTTTATGAAGTATGTTTTGTTTAGATTGGTTGTCCTGCTTTTCTATCCCATGTGTGTTTGTTGTTTGGGAATTGTTTAATTCGTTTCCACATGTGCAATAAAATAAATGGGTCGGCGACGCATCCTGGGAATGTCGCAATTTGATCGACCATCGAGGGATGTTTGCGCGCTCGAGGTTCGGGGCATGACAGCCTTTGAAATCTATTCCAGTTCTAATCTAGTGCAAAAACTAGTACAAAAATGATTCGAACAAACAATTCATAGCAATTAAACAATCATGATATTTCACATCGAAACATTCAAGAAAATCAAAGGAAGCAATCAATCATTCACAAATGGCCACTTAGGTCAAGCTTTGAAGTTCATAGATTCTTCCTTCAGGCCACTCACCACCAGCTATTCTAAACCTCTCGAGATCTACAATTCCTTGTGTGTCATATGAGATAAGTACTAGATTCTTGGCCATTCGCCACAAATTAATCTAAACCTCTCGTGATCAGCAATTCCTTGTGTGTAGTAGATTCTCCATCGGAGCCATTCACCACAAGTTATTCTAACCCTCTCGCTCTAGGTAATTCCTTGTGTATCATACGAGATAAGTACGCGATTTTTCATTGGGGACATTCTTTACAAGTTATTCCAAACCTCCATGATCGGCAATTTCTTGTGAGAAAAATAATTATGCGAGCAATAATCCAAATTCCAAAGTTAGATGGTGAAATGAGATAGCGTACTTGTTAAATTGATGATGTCCTCTTATGCAATGGTTGATTGAAATTGGAGCTAAGAGAAAATGGCTCTAGACTCAAAACCCATGTTGAGAGATATCCTATGCAAAAGATGAACTTGCTACTTGTGGAGAAGGAAAACATATACATATGACATTGAAATTAGGTATTTATTTGAGGTTGGTAATTCTCGTAAATTCACCCTATATATGAAAGTATTAACTTTGCCAAGACTAGCGTAGCTTATAAGATTTTTGTTAGATGTAATTTGATCTATCTAGCAAAGCATGCAATCATGCGTTATGATGTTTGAATGGGGAGATTGAAATCACAAGTTATTCTAAACCTCTCGTGATCGGCATTTCCTTTTCTGTCATGAGATAAGTACTAGATTCTCCATTGGGACGAATAGTCACAAGTTATTTTAAACCTCTCACAATCGACAATTCCTTAAGTGTCATGTTACATAAGTAGATTCTTTGTTGGCACCAATCGTCACAAGTTATTGTAAACCTCTTGCGATAAGCAATTATTTAAGTGTCATGTCAGATATGTATTAGATTCTCCATTGGGGCTAATCGCCACAAGTTATTCTAAACCTCTCGCAATCGGCAATTCCTCGAGTGTTCCTTGCAGGTCATATGATAGAAGTACTACATTCTTCGTTGAGGTCATTCACCACAATCTATTCTAAACTTCTTGAGATCTACAATTCCTTGTGCGTCAGATGAAATAAGTTTTAGATTTTCCGTTAAGGCCATTTACCACAAGTTATTCTTAACCTCTCAGGATTGTCAATTCTTTGTGTGTCATATAAGGTAAGTACTAGATTCTCCATTTGAGCCATTCACCACAAGTTATTCTAAACTTCTCACGATCGGCAATTCCTTGTGTGTTATATGAGATAAGTACAAGATTCTCTGATGGGGACATTGTTCACAAGTTATTCTAAACATCTCATGATTGGCAATTTCTTTTGAGAAGAATAATTAAGCGAGCAGTAATCCAAACTCCAAAGTTAGATGGTGAAATGAGGTAGCATGCGTGTTAAATTGATGATGTCCTCTTGCGCAATGGTTAATTGAAATTGGAGCAAAGAGAAAATGGCTCTACACTCAAAACTTATGATGAGAGATATCCTATGCAAAAGGTGAAATTGCTACTTGTGGAGAAGGAAAACATAAACATAAGACATTGAAATTACATATTTATTTGAGGTTGGTGCTTTCACAAATTCACCTTATATACGAAAGGGTTAATTTTGCTAAGACAAGTGTAGCTTATAAAGTTTTTGTTAAAGGTAATTTGATTTTCTAGTAGTGCACTCAATCATGCAATATGATGTTTGCATGGGGAAAATGAAATCATCACAAGTTATATTAAACCTCTCGTGATCGGGCAATTTTTGTGCGTCATGAGATAAGTACTAGATTCTCCATTAGAATCGATAGCCACCAGTTATTTTAAACCTCGACGATTGACAATTCCTTAAATGTCATGTTAGATTAATAGATCCTTCTATCATATGATAGAGATGGCAAAAAGCTTGACTGGATAAGAGAAATTTGCTTGATCCCCACTAAAGCCGCCGATTTGATCAATAAGTGGTTTTATTTTCATGCAAAAGTTTAGGTATCGAATCCAGTGAACGGGGATGATAAAGAGCGATTCCGTGTTATGCTTTTCTTCTCCCGGTGATCATGTGGTCATTCTTTAGTATGAGCAATAGCCCTTGTTTCCACCGGAAGAATGTAGAAAAGAACTTGGAAGTGTTGTAATATGGGTTCATATCATCAACGCAGGTGGCAGATCTTCTTCATTCAGAGTAATCAGGACAAGCCAGCTCATTCAAATATATTGAAGGAGACATCATATCTCTCTCTTTTCTTTGTCCTTTTCTTTTCCGGAAGGCAAAGGCAAAAAGTAATGTAAAGAATCATGCGAAAAAGAGCAAAACGAAGACAGATGTCATCTCTTTTCTCCTTCTGCTTTTCTTGGATAGACTATGAAACATACAAATGACAGATAGGAAGCGGACAACACGGTTTTAGATTGAGGAAAGCGAGAATGGTAGAATTGTCGTAATTAGAATTATTGAGGAAATTAAAATGAAGGTATGAGATATCAACAAGGGACTGACTGCAATTTGATCTTGTGGGAATAATAATTATTATAGTAGGCTATGAATTCTCTCAATCAATGAAGTAAATCGACTTAACCTGCAACCAAAGATGGTCTCTATGATGAAAAAAAAAAAAACGTGTATAATTTATGGGGATATTAACATGGGACATAACTCTAAGTTGATCATCGTGAGAATGCTTATTGACTGTTATTCTAAACCTTCATGATTGGCAATGGTGAAATGAGGTAGCGTACATGTTAAATTGTTGATGTACTCTTATGCAATGGTTGATTGAAATTGGAGCTAAGCGAAAATTGCTCTAGACTCAAAACCCATGTTGAGAGATATCCGATGCAAAAGGTGAAATTGCCACTTGTGGAGAAGAAAAACATATACACAAGACATTGAAAATTACATATTTATTCAAGGTCGGTACTTTATGCAAATTCACCCAATGTATGAAAGGGTTAATTTTGTTATGACTAGTGTAGCTTATGAAGTTTTTGTTAAATGTAATTTGATCTATCTAGCAGAGCATGCAATCATGCGTTATGATGTTTGCATGGGGAAAAAATGTCATTACCACAAGTTATTCTAAACCTCTTGTGATTGACAATTCTTTGCTTGTCATGAGGTAAGTACTAGTTTCTCCATTGGGACTAATAGTAACAAGTTATTTTAAACCTCTTGTGATAAGCAATTCCTTAAGTGTCATGTTAGATAATTAGATTCTTTGTTGGGACCAATTGCCAAAAGTTATTCTAAACCTCTCTCGATTGGCAATTCCTTAAGTGTCATGTGAGATATGTACTAGATTCTCCATTGGGGCTAATCGCCACAATTTATTCTAGACCTCTCATGATCAGCAATTTCTTGTATGTCATATGAGAAAAGTACTAGATTGTTCGTTCGGGGCCATTTGCCACAAGCCATTCTAAACCTCTCGGGATCTACATTTTTGTGTATCATATGAGATATGTACTAGATTCTTTATTAGGGCCATGCACCACAAGTTGTTCAAAACCTCTTGTGATCGGCAATTCCTTATGCATTGTAGATTCTCCATTGGAGCCATTCACCACAAATTATTCCAAATCTCTCGTGATCAGAAATTCCTTCTGTATCATATGAGATAAGTACTAGATTCTCTGTTGAAAACATTCTTCCCAAGTTATTCTAAACCTCTCATGATCGGCGGTTTCTTGTGAGAAGAATAATTATGAAAAAAAAAAATAATCCATACTTAAAAGTAGATGGTTAAATGAGATAGCTTACATGTTAAATTGACAATGTTGTTTTACACAATGGTTGATTGAAATTGGAGTAAAGAAAAAATGGCTCTAGACTCTAAACCCATATTGAGGGATATACGATGCAAAGGTGAAATTGTTACTTATGGAGAAGGAAAAATATACATAAGACATTGAAATTACATATTTATTCAAGGTTGATACTTTTTGCAAATTCAGCTTATATATGAAAGGATTAATTTTGCTAAGACTAGTGCAGCTTATAAAGTTTCTGTTAAATGTAATTTGACCTGTCTAACAGATACTCAATAATGCGATATGATGTTTCATGGGGTAAATGAAAATGAGAAGTTTCACTGGAATAAGAGATGGCTTGCACAAAGCATTCCGATTCGAAACCAGTTGACAATGCAAATTGTGTGGAATTAGCAGTTAAGACCAATTTAATTCGTAAAAATGTTTTCAGATTTCATTTTCAGGGAAACTGTGAACATTCATGATTTTAGATTTTTCTCCTTGAAAATGTCTGGTTCGATTAGTGAAATTATATATACTCAATATAGAAAGAACACTATGAAAAAAAGGTGAATGATCCCGTTAAGGGAAAATAACACTACAGGTGTTATAACTTTCATATAATGCTCACTTGAGGATTATAAGTTTCATAACTTACGTACGTCACTCACTTAAATATTATAACTGCTTTTTTGATCACTTGAATGTCATAAAACTTTTCAATCTATCACTTGATTGGCATAATTTTTATAAATGTTCACACGTTAGATTTCCGGCACTTGGGCGAACATTTATAAAATTTTTTGACACTTAAGCGATAGATTGAATGTTATGGCACTCAAGTGAATGTTATTTAGAAGTCATGACACTTAAGTGGTCAGAAAAAAAAAAAAAACGTTTTAGCCTCAAGTGAGCATTATGCGAAAGTTATATCACTTGTAGTGTTCTTCTCCCCGTCGTGTTGACTATGAAGTTAAGACATTTCATCGAAACAAAAATTTTGTAAAATTAGTTTCATTTTTTTTTCTGTAGTTTAGCATTATAAAAAGTGGAGAATAGTCTTTATTATTCTCTTAGAATCGACTTATAAATATGAAAAACATGTTTTCAGTGTGGTCTTTATATGATAATTGGATTAGTCTTCTTTATCCAACGTCCAAACAAACATAAGGAAATACAAGTTGCTTGTTTGTAATCAAGTTCAAATTATCAATTGCCAAAAGAAGGAAGGAATTATTCCAAAAGTGTCATTTCACGATGACTTGTCACATACATGTTAAGGAACTATGAGAATTATTTATTACCAACCGAAAGATCAAATTCTTTTATAGAGGAATCACCATAACATTTATATTGAGCTTTCACAATGGAATAACAAATGCCTTTAGGTTGAAATGTAAGCTAGAACAAATGACATTGCCTATTATATGTGCATCTTCTCTTTTTCAAGGTGTACTATGTACTAGTGAATTAACCCACTCTATGCGCGGACATGCATGTCTATTTGAACATTTTTGAATCATTAGCATTCACCAATATGAGATGCCAGACAAGAGAAAAAAAAAAAAGAAGAGATTTGAATAATGGCAATATTTTATATCTTTGTAGACGTTCTATATTTTTTTCCTATTTTAGCTTTTTCAATAACTAAGTCAATTGTAAGATAATAAAATTAAGTGAAATTTATTCATGGAATAAGAATAATCCATACTAAAAGTCATAAAAAAGTGATTGTGAACTAGATGAATTTTATAATTAAGCGAGATTGATGCCAATAAATAGCCTACATTTGATATCTTAAATATAATATTTTTCAATGACTGAAATTTGTTTTTTAGGTTAGATTTATTCAAATGACATAATTTATACTTTCATATTTTATATAGTATATTTAAATCTAAGAAAAAATATTTTAAGTTCTATATATTCCTTGGATTTACTAGTGATTTTGTCAGAAATAAAATACATCATTGAAGAATAATTCAAAGATATCTTTATTTATCTATTCAAGTTTAAACTAAAATGTTGAATGTGTAGATTTAAAAATTGAATTACTAAAAGTGAAGCCCAATTTGTCCTTATCCAATATTTCAAAAATTTTTTTGAAATTGAATTTCTTCAATCATGATTTTTTTATGCACTGAATAGATTAAATTACATATTTTAAATTTTAAATATAATTTTTTTACTTTTAGAAAGAGGTTTTGCCACAATAGTATAAATTTTTTGAAAAGTAACTGAATTTTAAAAATATATTTGAATATATTTACTTTATCTATTTTTTCAATTTTAATTCAAATATTTTAATTGTAGATAAAATGGACAAAAGTTGTATTGCAAAAATTATAGCTCATGAAAGTTATTTGATATAATAAATCAAATGAATAAAACGTTCTATGATTTTATAATGCTGCACGCAAATGAAATAAAGAACCCATATAATTATTTTCCCTCAGTAATGAAAAGACAATTCTGCAAGCGTAGAGATACAATTTGCAATGGAACAATACAAACTTTAATTCTACTTTGAATGCCATTCGAGGGACATAATGGCATGATCTCAATTCATACCGTCTTGGACTCTTCCATGAGTACAGTTCAAGGGTCTTTGCGGTTTGGTCTCAAATCAAATCAGATAGCACGATCTTTGATTCCATTTCATGAACTAGATTTGAGGGCCTTGAAGGCTCGTTGTCTAATCAAAGATAGTTGAGGCCTTCATGGCCTGATATTGGTAAGGTCTTGATGACTTGTTGTTGAGGTCTTGATGACCAAAATTTTGATTGAGTTCATGATGACGTAAAGTTACATATAGGTTTTTGCATTTTTGAAGCTTTTAATTTTTAGGAATATCTTGATAGCAAATCCATAGAATTTAAAGTCTTCGCCAGTACTTCAAAATGAATAGAAAGTCCTCCTATTCATGGAGAATTTCCACCAATATTTACTTTAATTTAATGAATATCCAATCCATTTTGAATTTGATTGGATAAATTCAGTCGCCAACATCTTTATTTAGGTTTTGTTTTCTCCAGTTGCCAATATCTTTATTTAGGTTTTGTTGTTCTACTTTGGAAACATATCCGGATTTGATTGGACAATTGCATCGCAAAAAGAATTGTTGAACATTTAAATATTATTGCAAAATTTTTGCTATTTAAATACATTTAGGAAACTACATTAAAAATAAGAGAATTGTGTAATTGGCTCATAAATGCCAATGTTTATAGGTACATCTAAGAAAGTACATTCAAAAATAGCCAATGCTGGTGTAGAGAATAATATAAAACACGTTCTCTAAAACTAGATTTTTTTTTTTTTAAAAATCTAAATATAAGAGATACAATATTGATATGCTTTCTCTTTATCAATTGTTTAGCCTCCATATTGACATATATATAAAATCTAAAAATTGGGAGCTGATAGAGTGTGATTCAAAATATTTTTCTAATTTATCCATTTTTTTCATGTTCAAACTCGATAACAGATAAAAAACCATATACTTTCTCGTTATCTATTTTTTTTAGAAATTTAAATCCAATCAGAGATATAAGCTGACTGATCACAAATCGTTAAGCTAAAAGCGTATTGATCAATCTGAGACACGTGGCAATCATGGAGTTAAAATAAAGTACAACATGGTGAACACATCAATAAACACTGAATATTTTCTCCTCTCTCAGGGAGATGATAGGGTACGATTAAAATACTTTCTCTAATATATCCTTTTTTGCAAGTTCAAACTTACTACAAAGGTAAATTATTCGCATACTTTCTCTTTATTTTGTTTATAATAATGTAAATTCACTAAGAGATATAAACTGACTTACAAGTCGTTAAGCTAAAACTTATTGGTCAATATGAGCCACGTTGCAAAACTGGCACTTATTAGGTGCCACAATATTCAAATTGATCAATACGTGATACTCACGAAACGCACTACTATAATTTTTTGTTGTTGTGACGAAGTGTTGAGGATAATATGGGCGTTTACGAAGAAGCGAGAAAAAAAAAGTGCTTGGACTTAAGAATTTCGTTAACAAGTGTCTTTGTTGGGCACTTATTAAGTAATTTGCTCAGGAGATTTGGCAATTTCCAATTACCGATTGTCCCAAGCTTTGCGTAATCATTACTTCAAAAATGAATTATCCTTTAATTGGTATTATTAACAAGTGCCCTGAGACACCTTGTTAATTGGACCCTTGATTTAGATATATATTGAAATACATCTTTATCGTCAAGATTTGATGGGTCCTGTATGAATCAAATTAAATTCGGACCATAGATAAAGAAGACTACTAGTCAAATGGGGCCCTCAAACATCAATTAACAGCTTCTCGTGGAGAAAATGGAGAGATAGGTGCTTCCACGGGGTCACATGCGGACAGTGCCTTGTTTTTCGTTTTTTGTTTTGGTCGAATAATGCCTTGTTCAATGTGGTCAAATTAAAAAACACAGCGAGAGTAGACCTAAAGAAAATATTTAACTTTAACGCTCAAAATGCTAGATATATATATATATATATATATATATATTATGATTGATATATAAAATTGAGAACCATAGGGAGATCTGGTATAATTCCATGACATTTGAGGCAATTATGCTATCTTACAACACGGTCCACACTCTCAGCCTTCTGACATGGACGGCCTGTTAACTTCTAGATATCACCAGTATACACCATAAAGCTCTTAGGCTGTTAGAATTTTTTTGATCCACGGGATCCATTAAGTGACAAGTGGAAAGCTTACTTGAATCGACCTCATCATTTTATGCTAACAGTAGGTGGGTCAACAGAGGATCATGCCTTATTCAATGTAGTAAAATGAAAGATGATGGGAGGGTAGACCTAAAAAAAAATATTTAATTTGAGACTAACAATGCTACAGATATATATTATGATCGATATACAAAATTGACGTATGCATAAAATAACGGGTCATACGTTCTTATTAAGCGTTTGAATGTGCCTCTCAAGCATGCGCTTTAATATAAGATTTTCATCTATTCAGGACGCATTTATCGATCCATAGCCAGAAAGCATAGGTACTGAAAGAAGATATATGGCCGAGGAAAGAGTGGAGAGGCCTTCCCTCGTTTCTCTAGCCTTCGTGAGACAGAGCAACAGCGCCAGCCAACGCTGCCTCCATCGACCTCAAGGATTGGCGTCGTGGTGTCTACAAAGGACTGCTCTTCGAGGACAACAAAAAGGCGAAGACCCGGATAATGTCCTTCCGCTTTCTCTTAACTATTTGATTGTGCATCTTCTTCTGATATTTATTTTTGAGTATGGATTGCATGCAGAAGTTTTGGGTCGACGAGAAGCTCCAAAAGAACTGCTTGATGGTGCTTCCCAGGGCAATGTACATCGAGGGGGGGCAATAGAGACACTACCTGGCGGTGGACTCAAGAGAAAGAAAATTGGTATATCTCTGTACTTCACTAATTTAGGCCCTGTTTTTTTTTTTGAGCAGGAAAAACTTAATTATAAAGAGAGGAAATACAGTCAGCAGCTATTAGGTCAGACAATAACAAGTCGAGTAGGGGGGGGAGGGGGGATTCGGCCCAAGAGGAGGAAAGGCAGCCGTTGTTGTGCACGCGCTGCCCAATCAGCGACTGAATTTGCAACCCTAGCACAAAACCTAATTTAGGCCCTGTTTGTTTAAAATTGTTTTTGCTCCGGAACAAAAATTTTGTTCTTTTGTTTCGAGAAACAAAAAAAAGAACGAAAACACGTTTGGTAAAACTTTTGTTCTTAAGAACAAAAAATCTATTTTTTTGTTCACGGGAATAGATTTGGAATAGAAAAAAAGAAGTAGAAAAAAGTTACTTCTTGTTCCGGAACAATTCCGAGAAAAATTTTTGTCTCTCTTCTTTTTTTCCTCTCTTTCTTTTCTTCTTCTTCTTCTTCTTCTTCTTCTTCTTCTTCTTCTTCTTCTTCTTCTTCTTTTCTTCTTCTTCTTCTTCCTTTTTGGCCAGTCGCTGGCCTTGGCCATGGCTGGCGCGCTAGCGACCTCTCCAGATCGCCGACTCCCGGAGACACCGAGCCTCATCGTGGCTGGGTGAGGTCAACCTTGCCTAAATCTGGCAAGGCTGAGATCGCCCAGCCGCTGGCGATGGGCTCAGCCTTGCTAGATCTAGGTGAGCTTCGAGCTTCGTCCAGCCCCAGCGAGGCATGGCCTCGCTGGCTGCTTGCCCGCCATCGAGGCCACCGGTGAGGCTTGGCCTCGCCCCAGATCTAGCGAGGCTGAGCTTCTCCTCGCGGTGGCCTGGTGAGGCTCCAGTGAGCTCGCGGAGCTCACCCACTGATCGCCAGCTGCCACAAAGAGAAAGAAGAAAAAAAAAAGAAGAAAAAAATAAAAAATATAATGAAAATATTAAAAAATAAAAGAAAACAACAAAATTACACAAGTTTATCAAACGCATTTCTATTCCTGGAATATAAATTTTTTAATTACTGAACGCATTCTTATACTAAGAAATTGTTTCCGAGAATAGCAATAAAAAAACTATTTATGTTAAAAAAAAAAATTATTCCCGGAATAGAAATGTTACCAAACGCAGCTCTTAGTAGTTCACACACGCTGTTCATCAGTTGGCTTCAAAGATTTTGCCTAAAAGTCAGCGTCCTGCGCGTTTGAGCAATGCTTACCACTGACCTTCTCGTGGTTCAGTTTTGGCGTCCTTGTAGACGCGGTCCCCGAGCTGTTGATGCTTTCCTGGTTATATATCAGTGGAAACGTCAATACAAATGCTCTATCTCCTATGACTACCTATGAAGCCGCATTTGTGGTTAAGCTCAGGGAAAGCTGCAACAGGTGGCCGCTTCCTGTGAACTGCGAAGTCTATCCACCTGACGGAAAGGGGGTGATAAGTGCGGAGAGTCTTGCGAAGAAGCCGAAGGATAAATGGATCAAGCTCCGTGTTGGCAAGTTTGTGACGCACGCAAAGAACGTGGGGAAGATAACATTTGTCCTCCACGACACAAGCAATATTTATAAATCGGGCCTCGTCCTCAGGGCCTTCTTCTTCACCCGACGGATTAAGCATCAAGTGCAGTAGTGCATTAAGTGCCAGGACTTTATGACTAAGTTTGTTGAACGAGTAAAGTTTACTATATGTGTATCCAAATTTATTGATTTATCTTATGCGTTTATTATCGTTCATCCTACTCCCTGCTCTTCAATTTCTCGCGTTGTTCTTTCGATCTGTGCCAAATGAGAAAGCGTGTTCAAAATCTCGTATATCCTCCCGCTGTTATTGGAGATATTTGGTAGTTATCGTTGGCCCATGGGATTCATGTTTCACCCCATGATTGTTATACAAACAAGGCCATCAAGTCCGATTGTCTTTTCTTTCTTATGGAAGTTTTAAAAATTCCAAGCTATAGAAGTAAAAAAAAAATGGAACCTCAATAACTTAACAGCCTCACACGTTGATTACGAGATGATACTGTAGGGTTGATAAATCGTGTGAACTGAGCCTATCTGTTAATCATATTAGCCCGCGGTAAGTACGAAGAGCTACGCCCATGTGGTCGGTCCCATTAACAAACGCTTAATTTGTTTGATTGGGTTAAAGAAGAGGTGAGGATAGATCGATCTAAGAAGCTTTGTTATAAAACATGTGATCACTTGCACTTTCTGAAGCATACCATATTGATGAGACGTTATTCAGTTTTTAACTCACGCATCTTCTATTGTACTTTAAAATTAGAAGAAAAGGAGGAGATCGATTGTTGGACGAATAACTAATCTCGAACTTTCCTTATTGCATCAAAGAGGCTTCTTGCGTATTACTTGTTCTTGGTCGTCCTTTAGCAAGTTGAATGTCATATACTATTTTATGATTCTATCTTATGTATTTTCTTTTTACATTATCAGTGTTGGGTGAAATGCGTAGCGATCGAACAATAATATGACGAAGAAGAAAATAAATCGGAACACCCGGATTTACGTGGTTCGGTCGTAAAGACTTATGTCCACAGGGAGAGCATTAGTGAATTTCACTATAGATCAAGCGATACAAAGGAGATTACACACTCAAGTCACTCAAACACTCTGCGGTGTTTCCCAAGCCCCAATTATAACCAATAATGCTCCCGGTGTTTAGCCCCAAAATTGCTCAATAAATAATCTCTCAATCTCACGAAGGAATTACACGCATTTAATTTGGCTACAAACACTAATCTTTCTTGGATGTAATTCATGGAGAAGAACGACAAAGAAATTCCCTCCCAAGCACTCGAAGCAACAGGCGACACTTCAAGACCAATTCTTCATGATCAACCCTCTTCCATCCATGGCCACAAGTCTATTTATATATATATATATATATATATATATATAAGTGAGACCTTTATTTTTTTTGCCAACTTCTCATAGGATTATGTTTCCTATCTTGCTCGATTTTATCCAAAACATATTTCTGTATATTTTAAATAAAATCCAAGTCCAAGTCAAAGTTGAACTTTCCTATTTCAGTGGCCAAATTCTCCCAACGCAGATTCAAACTTTGGGAAGTTGATTTTCAGATCTTCTTTTGCTCAATTTCAGTCCGCAACATATCTAATTCGAATATTGAATTTCACATTAGACTCAAACTTGAGACATATTTAACAATCTTCACCTTGGGTTCGATGATTTGAGCCGTCATAATCGCTTCGTAAAAATTCAAACTCGCTGCTACTCTTCCAGCCCCGCATGGCTCAACCGCCACAAATATTATCCAAGTCCAAGCCTCAGCTGGAACTTCGCTTTATAACCGAGGACCTCATCGGGAATACTAACTTCATATGCATCTTTAATTGCTTCAAGGATTTTTCTGACACAACCTCCTTAACTGCAAATAAAACAAAAATCATTGTTGCATCCATATCTCAAGCCGAGATCAAATACATACCTTATAAATAACAAGCATAAGAACCATTGGTCATATAGGCCTGTACCTTGCTACAAGCACCATCCATGTGTCGATTCCTTTGCTAGTACTCGTACTCGCGACCTCAGGAGTTTCCTCGGTCAGCAATCTTCGACCTAAGCCGAACATCGCCCGTATCCGTATTAACACCGCCACAAACACTCCTAGCCGTAAGTACCGGAGACTCATCAAGGGTAAATTCTATTGTTAACAGATGAATTATAGGTAAGTACCACAACCGATTACTCCCACTCACCTTGTGTATAGCCATAGAATATGTATTTTCTCCAATCGAGCTTACCATCACTCACTTTAAAATAACATGGCAACCAAACATTCTAATAATAGAATAACTAGCAACGTTACTTGATCACACTCTTCAAGAGTCTACCATTCAATAGTAGTTGATGGGGATCTATTCACAGGCGCCTTTACCATACTAATCACATGTGCCAGACTTCCCAATAATACCAACACTAGAGATCATTTTATGGGTCGCTTTCTAGTAATATTTTACTCATCAATTCTGTAAATTGTTGTGATTTACCAATACTAGTGTGTGGTGTTTTATTATGCCCTCTTTCATGTGGAATTTATTTGCCAGGCCCGTAGCAAACTTCCATGCTATTGTCGGGCCCGCATGCTTGATCACTTACGCCGCTCCATCCTGATTAAAGCTCTCAACCGCATGATCCTAACATCAGCATCAAACTTGCGCATTGGCACAAACACCCAGGTTTTCCTCGAGCACCAAAGACTTCCTGAACAGATGCATCCGGCATCTCCACAGGAAATTTGTCACTGCCTCACCTTGAAGTTTATATGCCCCCATGCTTGATTCCTTTCATTATCACCGAGGCACCTTGAACAACCTTAAGAACTTCACCTTCTGAAGAATGTCACAACTAATCGAATTTAGGGCACCCAAGGAAATTAAGTTCTTTTTCAACGGAACGTGTCTTACTCCGGCCAATGTCCTCATAATACCATCATGCATTCTGATTTTAACATCATTAACACCCACAACATCGCACTCAGCTGCTTGTTCCCTAACCGACTTTACCATTACCTGCATCGATAAGTGATAAACCAATTTCTATTTGGTGTGACATGAAAAGAACAACCAGAATCCATAATCCATCCATCAAAAGATGAACAATCAGTGATAGACAAGATATAATCGACATTACCGCTATAGCTGCAACATTATCAATGTAATCAACTATAATTCCCTTACCCTTCTCATTCTTCAGCTTAAAGCAATCTCTTCTAAGATGCCTCTTGCCACAACTAAACGCATAACATCACTGCAAGCCCAAACTAGCTATAAATTGCTCATATTAGTACTATTATTACCTATACGTGTTCTAGATCTCTCCCTATTTTCACTTACTAAAGCGGTAGATACAGTTTGCAGATTCTCTTCTATTGGATGTCCTCGCTCAGAATCAAATCTCGAACCCCATCAAACGCCAAACTTGTTGACCTAGAGGAATTACTAACAGCAAGAATAAAGAGTATTACAACTATCGTGCAATGAGGATAATAGAATTAAAGCACGTAATTTCATCTTCAAAGTTAATCTCAACTGAACTTAATTGACTAACAATCACATTGAATTCATTGATATGATCTATAAATTGACGCACCTTCGCTTATCTTCAAATTAAACAACGTTGCATCAAATAGACCTTGTTGATCGCAGGGGCTTCTCATACATATCCGATTGGTATTTGCATCAAATCAACAATGGTCTTCTCCTTCAAGATGTTAAACGCGATTGTTACGAGCCAATGTCTACTGAATAGCACCCATAGCTCATCTTTATCTAGCAAATCCTAATTAGCTTGCTTCATTGACTCGCTTCTCCTCGAGATAAGGGCAAGTGCAGCCATCCGTAAAGATGAATCTTCAATCTTCATATTCGTAAAACTAAAATCGCTCCCATCAACTGCCACTTCTCACTTTACTTCTTTTCGTCACCACATCGATTCGCTTCAACTTAGCTAAAGTCCCGGCCTCGATACCACTTGTTGTGATAAAAGGCGACATTGAACAACAATATAGACGGAAGAAGAAAATAAATTGAACACCGGATTTACGTGGTTCGGGTCATAAAAACTTACGCCCACGAGTAGAGTAGCAGCCGTATTTCATTTATAGATCAAGCGATACAAAGAGATTACACACTCAAGTCACTCAAAACACTCTCGGAAGACTCCTAAGCCCCAATTACACCCAATAATGCTCAAGGTTTAGCCCCAAAATTGCTCAAGAATAATCTCTCAATCTCATGAAAGAATTACACGCAAATCTTACCACAAGATTTAATTCGCTATAAACACTAATCTTCTTGGATGTAATTCCATAGACAAGAACGACAAAGAAATTCTCCCAAGCACTCAACGACAAGGTGGTGCTTCAAGACCAATTCTTCATGATCAACCCTCTTCCATCCATGGCCAAAAGTCTATATATATATATATATATATATATATATATATATATAAGAGACTTTATTTTTTTGCCAATCTTCTCAAAGGATTTGTTTCCTTGATTTTATTCGATTTTATCCAAAACATATTCCCAGATATTTTAAATAAAATCCAAGTCCAAGTCAAAGTTGAGCTTTCCATTTCAAATAATTTAAATGTTAATATTCAAACTTTGGGAAGTTGATCTTCGGATCTTCTTTTGCTTAATTTCACATCCGCACATATCCAATTTGGAATATTCGACTTCACATTGACCCAAACTTGAGACATATTTTAACAACTTGTGCCTGTTGTCTAAGTAAGTGCACATCGAATCTTTTCTACAATTGTATCAATCCTCTACAGGTCCTTTTCCACTAGCCTCACTCTTAGATTGTTGTGCTGATAATTTTCGCTACTCTTTTCAAAACCCAACCCACCATTAGACCTCAACACCCTAAGAAGAACTTAAATTCCTTAAAATTTCATTGCATTCCCCCACTGCATGTACCCATCGCGCGCTGCATCTCTGGAAGCCGCATGCTGTCGCATGCCTCTCACGCACCTAAAGCTTTTGCACGCATGTCACTTGTGTCAACAAGTTAGTGTCAGCCTGAGCGGTCCATCCATCACACTTGTCATTTATCGCATCAGCAACAACATCAAACTCAAAACCGTAATTTGCCATGTCAGCAGCCATATCAGTACCCACGTTAGCTTTTTTCTCGCAACCTGCATATGTCATCCGATTCTCTCCTTAGTACATCGATGCGATTTGTGGTTCCACCGCCAAATAAACTTTCCACCTATTTCGTTCAGTTTGATTATCTTTCAACCGGTTCTTAAGGTATTTTGAGGTGTCGAGTCTGTCTTTTTCCTTATTTTCCACATATTTACCCTCAAACATTTATTAGGAATGTGAATATATAAAGAGAAAAAATAGATAAGAAAAACAAGCGAGAATTTTTATGTTCAAAATCCTTCCTGATAATCTATCCAGTATCAGTATCAGCGTTACAATCTATAGGGTTACAAGTTTCAACATTATAACTATAAAAGATATGGCCCCAATAAATAACAGGAGCCTAAGGTATACATAACTATAAATGGAAATTACATGTGTGCCATTAGTAGTAGTAAAAGCCCTATTATCTACTTTAACATGACGAGATTGGTGACCTACTAGGAAGTGTTTGCCCACAACAAATTGTTTCTACACTTGAATATTAATTTTCTTTATCAGACTCCACAACTCAATCAACCTCCCACTTGGAGGTTGATCGTCAAAAAACAACAACAATCTTTCATAGTCTTCATCTTTGCAACTCAAATTGTCCTAGTGTGGCAACCTCTCTCATCACTACCATGGAGGCCAATTAAGGCAATGCACAACCTCAGTTTCTTAGTGGTGACAACCTTTGTTAATATATCTGCTACATTTTCTACGCCAAGAATCTTCTTTAATGACAATGTCCTATCATCAATTGATTGATGAATTTGACGATACTTTAACTCAATGTGTTTTGTCCTTCAATGAAACAAATAGCACTCTAACTGTCACTGAAAAGAACATTGTTATCTTGCTCCTTACCTATCTTCTTTAGAAAAACTTTCAACCAAATTATCTCCTTACTAGCTTCACATAAAGCAATATACTCTGCCTTGGTGGTTGAGAGAAATATACACGTTTGAAGTCTAGACATCGAATTGATTGCAATGCCACCTAAGGTAAAAACATTACCCAAGGTGCTCTTCCTATTATCCAAGTCACTGCCAAGTTCTGCATCAACAAAGCCTTGTGAAGTTACACCATTTTTCATAAAGTATAGTAACATACCCAATGCACCTCTCAGGTATCTTAACAATCACTTTACAATTTCCTAATACTTTATTCTTGGATATGCCATGTATTTGCTCACAATTACCATTGCATTAACTATGTCTAATCAATTACACACCATAATGTACATTAAACCGCCAACATGTGATACATAAGGCACCTTAATCATATACTTCTACTCTTCATTTGTCTTTGGTGATTGTTTCTATAACATCCTCTATTTCGACCATTCTTTTGGTCCTAACTAGAAGGCTAAGCTAGATAGGCCAATTTTCTTGAAGAACAAGAGTCCAATGCATTGAATGAGAGTAATTAGTGTGGAGACTTAAGTGTCCCAAGTAATTAATGAAAGGGGGTGACTCATGACCTAAAAGAATGATGACGAGTAATCTTGGAAGCTAAGTAGGGCGCCACCTCTCCTCTATAGACTTGCCACCTAGGGTTTTATAGGTTTTGACTTTCTATTTTTTTTTTTTGAAATTGCTAGACCTTCGCCACTTTCTAATTTTATCAAGCTTTTTATGTTTTGAATTTGGAGAAACTCACTACATGAAAGTCGTTCAAAATATTTTGATTTACAACATACTTAAAATTCAGACTTTTTGAGGTGAGATGGTTGGGATGAGGGCCCGATCATTTACTGATTGGAACTTGCCCAGTGTAGTAAAAAAGCAGTGACCAGGTTGTCTTTTCAATTTTTATTAAAAATTTTCTTTCGAATTAAAAAATACTTCCTTCATAAAAGTTTTAAAGAACATCTATGTCTACAACATATAAAAATTTCAAAGAGTTTTGTGAAATTTTGGATTTTGAAATGGGTCTTTCTCTCCGACCATTGAACTTGCACGATGAATGAATTTTTGGGTTGTGTTAAGTGATTTCTTGCTTTTTCCACAATGAATTTGTCTAGGTTTCCTTCATGAAAATATTTTTTAAGATCTTCTCTACAACATTTTAAAATTTTATAATTTTTTGAGCCCATTTGATAAGGTAACGATGCCGATTTTAGGAATTGCTCAAAACTATTTTTCCCCTTAGGATAAGAGGGTTACACGCCCAACTTAAGGAGCAAGCCAATCTAGAGACTTCTTGACTTGAAGATAAGAATGCATTAAATGCTTATGGACCTTAATGTGTTAAAAGAGAAGAAACTTGGAGAGCAAGTTGGGTAATGTGAACACATCTAAGCCTAATGACTGCATGAAATCTTGGCAATTAATGAGAGAGGTGAGTCATATGATTTAGGTGTCCCACAATCATTATATGAAATCATTCTATGATGACTCAATCCTTTAAGTGGACCAATGGAAAGAGGAATAAGTGTTCCCCTTAGGAATTAGACTTGTCACCCATCTTTTTAGCTCACCACCTCTTCATCTTAGGCTGTCCACCTAAAGAAATGTGATTGGTCCAACTTGAAGGGAAATTATGAGGGGTTTGCTAATAAATATAGGAATTTCTAATGTGAATCGTTGTGGAAAGATCATTCTACGAAGGCTCGGATGGTGCGATTGCGAATCTCGACCTCCAATCGAACCCGTGATTGGCAACCTTGGTATGAACGTGACCTGTTGATGAACGTGTGTCAACCAACCAACGTTATAGACGCCACAAGCTAAAGAATTCGCTATCTCGCTTGATAAATCGACCGAACGTCACAAGGGAACCTTGATAAGGTCAAGTCCTCAAAAGAACAAGAGAAGATAACCTCTCAATTTTTTTTTCTCAAAAATAAATATATCCCCCAAAGAAATTTGGTTAGTCATTAATGTAGGTCTTCTAGCTACCACATAAACCCTAAAACCAGCCCTAAAAATCTAATGCATCCTACTCTATAATATATAAATAATAAGATAATTTTTTGACTTAGTCAAATATATGGTGACCGTGATAATCAAATTGTGTTAAGATTTCTAAGATTCTTCAAGATTCATCCAAAGGTGATCTCCACGCCAAAGATTACGCCAAGATTTCCAAGATTATTCAAGATTTGATCCAAGATCATCTCCACGCCAAAGATCACGACCCATGACGCCAACAGCTTGTCCGAATTGCTTAGCCCGCACTGGAGTGATCGAACCGGTTGGAATAGACAACGGGTCCTTAGTACCTCCTCCTCGGGATATGGATCGATGTCCACATCATTCCCTCCCCCATGCAAAGGATTTGCCCTAAAATCATCACTTGCATCGAAAAGAGTCAAGTCGTAAAAACATTAAATGTAGCACTAACGTCATACTCCCCGGAAGATCAAGCTTGTGGACATTATTGTTAACTCTTTCCAACACCATGAATGGTCCATCCCCATAGTGACAACTTAGAATGTCATTGCTCAGGAAATTTATCTCATATATGAACCCAAACCTAATTTATCGTTGCTTAACACCACTTCCTTACGCTCTCTTTGTTGGCTTGCCTTGCATATTGGTTATTCTTGTGCTCAATATTTGCATGTGTCTTCTCCATAACGCCTTGACAAATTCCACTTTCTTTGCTCAATCTAAATCCACACACTCATTAATAGGTTAAGGGATTAAATCTAACAAGGTTAATGGATTAAAACCACAAAAACCTCAAAAATGGTGTAAATTTAGTAGCGAGAATGCATGCTCCTATTATATGCAAACTCAACATGTGGTAGACAATCTTCCCAAGATTTTATGTTTTTTTTAATATTATTGTTACAACAATATCCCTAAAGTTTATTCTTACCTTTACCAAAAAAAAAAAAAAAAAATATCCTAAAAAGTTCTATTAACTACCTCGGTTTGACCATCGGTCAGTGGATGACAAGTAGTAGAAAATAACAACCGTGTTCCTAGTTTTTCCACAATGTTTTCCAAAAGTAGCTAAGAAATTTAGAATCTCGATCTGGAAACATCGATCTAGGCATGTCATGCAAACATACAACCTTTCTAAAGAACAAATTCGCAAGCATGAGATATATATATAATTAGTTTTATGACAATGTATAAAATGAGCCATATTTGAAAACCGATCAACAACCACATAAATAGAATCTCTACCATACTTAGACCTAGGCAATCTTAACATAAAATCCATAGAAATATCAATCCAATGATGCGTTGGAATAGGTAATGGTGTATATAAGCCATGCGGTTTAGTTGTAGACTTAGATGCTTACAAGCAATACCATCTCATTGACATGTGTGACATCTCTTCATATGTGGCCAATAAAAATGTCAATACACTCATAAGACTATTAAAGGCCAAAATGCCCCATTAAACTACCACTATGTGCTGCTTCTCGCACCAACAATTCACGAAGAACACTTAGGCAAACATGGTTGTTTTCACAGAAAAGATAAGCCCTCCCGCCTATAGAATTTATCAAATACAACATGTTTCACATGCTTCAAACACTCTCCAAAGTCATCATCATTAGTATATAAGCCCTTGATATGCTCAAAACCTAGACACTTTGCTTCTAAAGTAGCTAGAATCGCGCACCTTCTCGAGAAAGTGCATTGGCTACCACATTCTCCTTACCTTTCTTGTACTTGATCACATATGGAAAGTCTCGATGAACTCCATCCATTTGGTATGTCTTTATTCAACTATTCTC